>VYZV01034516.1:540-80965 GCA_013401275.1 Pandion haliaetus | reverse complement strand
GACATTTTGGCGCGCGGGTCCGACATTTTGGGGCAGCGAATTCTTCCAGCAACTTCTTAAAGGGGCCGCCTCTGCAGCCCCCCTCCCCTGCCACCAAGGGAAAACCGCGCCACACAAACCCATAACACCAGGCTAATCAGGCATTCCAGGCATGGGTGCTCTGAGTTGGTGAGATGCCATTTAATCTTTTCCTTTCACAGCAGCTGAGAACTGAATCTGCCCAATGGCCATCTCTTTTCTCTTCCCTGACACTCGCTTAGACCTGCAGCTTCCTTTTCAGACCCAGTTCTTTTGATTTCTAAGGAGAAAAGCTACTTTAGGTTGTCTTTTCTTCCTAAAACCGGTGGCATTACAGTGCCAAATATCTGCATTTGGAATGCACAGTCTTGTTTTCTCTATTGTTCAAACAGGAAAAGGTCAATTTTTAATGGAAGTTGTTTATTCAGTAAGCAAGCTCGATCTGAAGCTGTCTTTTGTCCATTTTATTAGTCGTGCCATCTTTTCTGTTTGAGTAGACATTTCCCACGTGAATGGTTTTGCGCAGAGGTAGAAAATAAGGTGTTCGTTATCTTCCACTTCTCGAGAGGCCTGCCTCTTGGCTATTGACAGTGATATTTCACAGAGTGATTTCTTGTTGTAAAATTGGTACTGAACAGGACTGACTTCTTGCTGAACTGTCTTTCCAAATATATGAAGGCTTTTCCGTGATCTTCTGTCCATCAAGTTTTACCTGCCCATCATTGTGTACTCCTTATGGCAGTTGGGCAACCAAGTAGGCTTTTGGCATAACTAGCAGTTACCCAATCCTGTGTCAGGCTTCAGTAGATTTGCATGGTCATTCCATAGGTGCTTCCTCTTTCTCGAGAGTCTGAACTTGTAAAACCAAACTACTTCACCTGCTTCACTATCTCCTTATCTTATACAGAGTAGTTTTGACTCCAGACAGTCTCTCTCCCAGCCCTATCTTTTAAGTCGCATACTAAAGAAAGCGGAGCTTTCCCTACCCTGGCTGTATTGCTTTACCCTTATCCACTGAGGTGATGCTGCTCTGGTAGAACAAATTCAGGTCTTCATTTTCTTGATGTCACAGATACCTCAGTGAGCCTGTCTTCTCAAAGCTTTATTTCCTTTTTGCACTTTTGAAAAACAAACCTTAATGAAACTTCCTTCAAGACATTTACTGCTTCTTGGAGATCATAGTAGAACCTCTGAAATGCTGTGCTAAAATAACTTGCTGTTGTAGTCTGAGATTATGCTGGCATTGTTTCATGGATAGTGTGGATTTGAATTATGATAGCACATTCTGATTAAATGATTTTGAATTCTTAACATGCTTCGCTTGACATTATTTCTGTCATCAAATTAAAAATCATTAAAACCAGAGAAAATTCTTTTCCATTCAAGAGCTCAGGATATTTCCTTCAAAATATTTCCTTTCTCCTCACTCACTTGCACTTCATCCTGAGTTGGAAATCACCCATAAAAGAATGAGTGAATTGTGAAAATTATTTCCGCAGAGCTTCTGAGGATGACTTTTATACTGAGGATCGTTAAGAAACAGAAATCTATTTGCTGTCTCTGTAGCAATCAGGCAAATCCTTTTGAGTCTAGATACCCCGTTGTGGATACATCAGAAAGATGTACTCATACGCTCCTCTAAATGCCTCAGTATAACATTTAGCTCCTAACGTTCACAGAATATCCATTAGACTTGCAGTCACTGAAGCTGACTCTGCAACTAAATTTTACTCATCAAGTCACTCGGTTCCTGTCTTATATAGAAGTGCTGGCAGAATTGACAAAATAGACATTTGCTTTTGGAAGAGGGAGGTTCTGATACATATTTAGATGTCATCTAAGATGATTCAGTGTATGTCTTCCCTCCCCTTCCTCTTTTAGAGACCACTGATTTAAGAATTGGGTTGTACAGTGTTTTTCCACTAGTCTTTAAGTTTTATTGTCTTGCAATAAATCCACTTTGTACACACTACTTAAATATTCACTGAGTGAAAGACAGAAAGCAGAACAGACTGGGGCTGTACAGGCTAGCAGTTAGGGCACCCATTAGGGAAGCAAAACACCAGCATTTTGTTTCCTGCTCCAATGAATACTTAATATGAAATACTGAAATATTCATTGGTAAGTGGAAATGGTATCTGACCGCATAAGAAGTAACATCTTAGGTTCCATGAAGTTAAAACGGAGGCAATCCTACAATGAGCCTGAGGAGAAAAGGTCCAACATCTGACATGATGTAGAATTAGCTGGTTGTTAGGAAGTGCTGAAAGAAAACTTGCCATTAGTGCTATTGGGAAATACCTTTCTGAGTTTTTATTAGGAATTTAAAATAATACGTATTTGTTATAATGTAGGTTGTATAACTTATTTCCATTCTATTAAGCCTGATGGGACCATACCAAAAAATAAATAAAAAAATAAAAGAAAAAAAAAGAATAAGAGAGTAGTTTTCATTCATAACAGCTTGGTCAGTACCGGAACTAAAAAAGAGACCTTGCATATTAAATAGCATTTCTTTTCTAAAAGAAATAATGACATTTTCAGTGTACCATAAAGTGATGAGCACCAAACTCATTTATTTTTGTGAGGAAATTGTTATACTGCACATTAATATTTTGATGCATGAAGTGCAGGACAGCAGGCAATATATTATTACAGCGAAGCAGAGAAGTCCAGGCTTTCCGCGAGTGCTGAATGGGTGGTAACTCATGAAAATGTGTTGCTCAGTTCAATCCAGGCCCTAATAATGAAGTGGGTATTCAGTTCCTGGGAAGATGCAAGTGGTAGAAGGCCATAGATGGATGGGCATGTCATAGAAACTGCCACCGAAATTGCCATTAGATGGAAGCCTTTGTTGGTAGCTTCAGCTGAAAGGTCGAATCCTAAATGGACGAAGAAATTAATCTAGCATCTCTTTCTTGCCTGTCGGTAGTAATTAGTCTGAGGAACCTTTCCCCCGCCCTTTACTGATCTGAGGCGTTTGCACTCTGTGGCATTTTAAAAAATTCACTTCCATTGTAATTTCTCGTATGTTTGGAGCACTGGTGGGCGGTGCGTGGGTAAGGTGAGCGACTAATCACTCATTATGCAGTTCTGCCAATCAAACACATCTGCTACTTTTTTCTTAGTGCTAAGCACTGAATACAATTTTCATCCTTTATAAACAATTTTGGGGGAATGTTTTATATAGCACAGGTAGTTAGCCTTTATATATTACACTGTTATTTGAAAGTAATGTGATCATTAGCTTCACTTTTTTTTCTGCTTCACAAATAGCCAAGGTTTAAAACAAAGGTTCTTGTCTGAAAATGTTTGATGATGTCATATAAACATGTGTGAAATTATGCCTTTTCATGACTTTTTTTTAGAATTCTGTATTCAGGTGGTTATTAGTTGAGAAATTACCATTTATTTTTGCGAGTTTTTTGAATGTTTGATTAGGTGATCTAGAGGTATGATCTATTCTGCCCTCCCAGGAAAATTTGGTTACAAAATTAGCCTGTGTTTGGTTGCCATGGTGATAAGGGTTTTTTTAATACAGCTTTGTTCTTTTACCCTTTTATGCTTTTAATGAACAAATGTATGCTTCGAGACTTTTCTTAAGCCTTCATATGAACAAAAATTTGATGTATAAAATGTTCACAAATTCCAAATTAAAACACTGTGTCAGTGTGGCTGAGAAGAGATATTTGCAGATGTACCTTTCTTCATATTTGTAAACAGCTTCCTTTTAAGCTATCAATCTAGGCAATATATCTCTAAAAAAGTGCTAAATTTTGTGACACAGGAAAAGATATTAATGGGGTGGTTTTGGCTCCTTCTTTCAAATACCTTCTAATGAACAAAAGAAATTCTGGCCTCTCCCTCTCCAACTGTTTAGGACACAAGTTGTTCACTACTGAATAATAATTAAACTCCCCTTGGACATGTATTGATAAGATAACAGTAATGGCAACATTTCCAGAACTGAGTATTCAGCACAAATCTTTAATGACCATAGAATGTGTGCTGGAAGGAAACTTGAGGGGTCACCTTATCTATTCTCTGCTTCAAGGGTCAGTTAGATTATTTCTTAGGGATGTTTGCTTTTTTCATTCCTGATGACCTTCAGTGGTCAAAACTCCAGAGTTTCTTATGGATCAAAAAGAAACGGAGGAACTACACGCAAATGGTTGAAGGGGGAATGTGGTAACCTCAAAATTATATTCCTTATATATCTATGCATGTTGTGTAAGCTAACCTGATTCTACACTTCTGCGCCAAATCCTGTTCCTATATAACCCAGCTTCTGTAGCAACTGTGCATGAAAAAAAAGGTTCTCAGAAAGAGACACCGACATTCTTGGGACAGCGGTGGGGTGAAGAGAAAGCAAGAAGGGGCCTCGCTGGCAGACACACGCGTAGGAGTCTTCTCTATTATGTCAAGCTAGAGAAAATTTGGTTATGTCTTTACTCTGTGGATTGGTTATAAGATGCAAGATGACAAGATTAAGACAAATTCAAATTAAATTTTGAGTCTTAAGTGCATTTTGAACCTGAAGACTTATACAGTCCTATTAACAATGAATAAATTAATTGGAGATTTATAGGAGGATTCAAAAGCAAGATGTGCAGCACGTAGGAAGGGAGTTGTGTGGGCAGAAATAGGAAATGACTGGCAGTGTAAAATTGCAGAAGTAAAAATATTTAGTTGAATTATTGTGACTAAGTGATCTGGATCTGAAAGCTGAGGCTTGGACTTTGGGACAGAAAGAAAATGTTTCAGGCAAAAATGAAAGCTGATCTGTTTTTTAGAGCAAGGACCAGCACATAGGTCCAGTAAGGAGATGCCTTATGTTGACGTCCCTGTTTTGGTGCAGCCTTTTTTTTCTTGTTATCTTAGAAAGTTTAATAAAAGCAGCTAGCAGGTTCTTCCTAAGGCAGTATTTAAAAATACCGACTTTTTTTTTCAGGACAGACCTTAGAAACACTACAGATGCCATAGCATTTTTTCCAACTTTTGAACATTTCACTTAATTTCTAAAATATTTCATCTGTCTCTATGTTTTCATACATTTAAAAATATTGAAATTATGTTTATAGTCTAATAGTTTCTTTAAATTTTGCATTGATTAAGCTTCTCCGTTATTTCTGCAACCCCCCCAACTTCATAACTTTTATTTTCCCAAAAGTAGTGTAAATACGAGACCTTTAAATATCAGTTTGTTTTTTTCATTGTCTAAAATAATATTCTAGATTTCCAGAACACTGGATACAACTATTCCAGAAAGTGAGCAGTGCAAAATAAACACAGATAAGATGTCCTGTGAATCTCTATAGCTGAACAGGGAAATGAGCTTTGCAAACATTGCAATGGCTATTGAATTCTTGCTCAGAGTGGGGGTGAACCAGTCCCAGTACTGGGACTACTTTTGCCAGCAGGCCCATTTCTTTGCTCTTTCAAGGGTTTCATCTCCGGTTCCTGGGCTGTCCTGTCCTCCATGACTCAATTGTATTTAAACAACTTTACAGCTCGTTTTAAAACAAGCTTACCTATTGCAAATCTGTCTATGGTGTAATGTGTTTCCACGGCACAATATTTTAGAAGGTAAACAGACCCCAGGTGTAGCCATAGACTCACTAAACTCCATGCAGGAGTTCAACTGAAATGTGGCAAAGGTGTGGGTAGTTGCACGTAGGTCTAGAGTGAAGGGGGGAGAAAAAAAACCCCATACTTTCCTTCTGAGTGTAGCTGGATAACAACACAGAGACAGCTGTTACAGTATATTCCAGAACTGATATTCTGGTGTTGACTTGTTTTAGACACAGTAGTTGAAATGGTTTAAATTCCACCAAATCTTCAGCTCATCAGCCCTTACATAGGATGCAAGCTTGCTTTCATGTAAATCTGTTCTGTGTTTTTTTCAGACCTGTGCATTACAATCCTATAGCTCTTGGGTTTAACTTCTCTCTTTCAGGAAAATAATGTGTTGCATAGATGCAGAAAACTACCTTTGGTCTTTGCAAGCACAATCTTTCAATATCCCTTATCACGACAGAGTGGGAGGCCTAGCTTCCACATAGAAAGTAGCATTGGTGTCCTGGTTTCAGCTGGCATAGAGTGAATTCTCTTCCTAGCAGCTGGTACAGTGCTATGTTTTTGAGCTAGCTATGAGAAGAATGTTGATAACACACTGATGGTTTCAGTTGTTGCTAAGTAATGTTTAGTCTGAAGTCAAGGATTTTTCAGCTTCTGATGCCCAGCCAGCAAGAAGGCTGGAGGGGCACAAGGAGTTGGGAGGGGACACAGCCAGGGCAGCTGACCCAAAGTGGCCCACAGGGTATTCCATACCATGTCACGTCATGCCCAGTATATAAACTGGGGGTAGTGGGTGCAGGGGGGGGATCTCTGCTCGGGGACTAACTGGGCGTTGATCGGCGAGTGGTGAGCAATTGCATTGTGCATCACTTGTATATTCTAATCCTTTTACCATTACTGTTGTCATTTCATTAGTGTTATCATCATCATTATTAGTTTCTTCTTTTCTGTTCTATTAAACCATTCTAATCTCAAGCCATGAGTTTTACTTCTTTTCCCAATTTTCTCCCCCATCCCACTGGGTCGGTGGGGAAGTGAGTGAGCAGCTGCGTGGTGCTTAGTCGCTGACTGGAGTTAAACCACGACATTTGGCTATGCCACTGAAGATGGCCAAGACATTCTCTTGCATGCCAGAACCTCTTTGCTGACAGACTCTGTGGTAGCTACTATATTAATGCTTAAGTTCCAATCAGGAATGTGCTTTTGATGTGAATCTTCTGACTGTTCCTACTTAGGACGCTTCGAGTTGCATTGTGGAGAAGTTCCAGTCTGTGTGAACTGAAATGGAATCTAAGGTTTGCTCCAGGAGCAAATCTAATGTGCTCCAGCCACTAGGGAATGTTCAGTCTGCTGGACCAAACCAGAGGTAGTCTGAATTAAAACCTTCAAAATGCAAATACTGTGGACGTGTGTCATGTTCTCAGCACCAAGTATTTTACTCTACAAATCTTTCCTGTTGTGCAGCACTAATTTTTGATGTAGGTGTAGCCTGCTAGATCTCTTTTTCTTGTCTGATCTCTTTATTTACTGTTGAAGGAGGAATGAACACAGTAGGCTTGAATACTTTCTGCAAATCATATTTGGTTCGAGCTAACCTTTTTTCAGTTGGCCCATTACCAGTAAATCACAACCTGTGCATCCCTGGCTGCTTGAATACTGTACTAGAAGTTTAACAGCAGAACCTCATCTTGCGCTTCAGGGAGTAAACCTCATCGCAACCACTTAACACTTAAGGTAAGGAGAAGCAAGAAAATTGTTTAAAATCAATCTTATTCAAAATACATGAAGTCTTATTTATAGTGATGCAAAGGAAACAAAAAGGAGTCGACACTATAGATCTTTCCTGTAACTCACTAACATCCTTTTGCTTCCTTTTGACTATTGGCCAAGTGGCAAAATGGCACTGTGATAAATTGGTCCCTTAATTGATTTATTAGGAGACTATTCAGATGGTTGAGGTGGGCTTTATTAGCACAGCTTTAATAATTGCGCTCTTTAGCAGAAAGAAAACAGTATAAGCATTATTTTTTTAGCAAGCTTGCTTTCCATCTTGCAAGCACAGGGAAAGCATTCTTCAAAAATTTGCCTGCTTTCTATTGCTTTTTTCAGTGATTTTTCATGAACTCTGCCATACAAAAGGTGAAGCTGTTTAATTTATTTCTAGTTCCTAGTTCAATAACTGCAAATAGCAATACTCTCACTAGCAAACCATAGCACCCTGCTGTAAAAAATGGTCTTCTGCTCCACTTAAAAAATGTCCTGAGGCTGGGCCCCAGTATGAGACTGTAATTATTTGGGACCTCTTTGTCTCCCCCCCAGGTCCTCCTGGTGTAAGAGGTGCTAGCTCTTCCCCTTTCTGTGTGTTTTCTTGTGATGGCAAGAACTCCTATATGTTTTGTTTAAAAAAAAAAAAAATAAAGCTGATGTACCCAGGGGAGAAAATGACATTTTGCTGCTGCAGCCTGCTTCAAATGGGAACCCTGAAAAGGGGAGAAGAGGCAGCGTGTGCCTTTCTCAAGAACAGCTTGGGCCACGCGCTCCCAGGGAACACCTTGGTGTGCAGGGCAAGTGGGCTGAGAGAGACTACGTGGGGACCCTGACGTTCATGCTCTCCATGTAAATATGTTGTTGGCAGTCTTAAGAAAATCTTTTTTCCTTCTGTAGATGAATTTTTGCTATTAAAAGAGTTATGTGACTTACATTAATTGTGCCCTAATAAGGTCTTTTGTGTCTTACAGCAGGTGCACAGTGGAAGAAGGGGCATAATTTCATTTCAAGGCTTTGGCCAGTTGGAGATCCTGGCTCAACACTGCAAAGTCCCCTCCATGTCCCCAGCCCTGAAGGAGGAAGATGATCCTTAAAGAAGGTAGCTCCTTTTTCCCACCCTGTCTGCCTATCCTTTGTTAGTATAGGGAGACTTTGGTCCTGAGCTTTTGTCCTAGCTCTTGTGTACGTTCAACAACAGCTGATTATTTTTTAGAGAGTAGTAGAGAAGGATGTAAAAGACCTTTTACTGCAATAGCAACAGTCTTTCCCTTTCAGTTTGTGTTTCCTGAATCCTCAAACCACCAAGCAAGAGAGGACTTCTGTACTCAGAAGACAGAATGAACCACAGAAGTTATTCCTTTCTTAAGTGGTAAGTAGAAGTGAAAACAGTTTGGCTTATTCTGTTAACATCAGCTTTGGGTTTGTGTCAGCAGAGCAGGACTGAAGCTAACTGTACAGCACTATGAGAACCCATACAAGAACTTCTTCCAAACATTGACATTCAGACCTTGTGTGAACCTCCTTCTGAGCTCCCTTGAGCTGGGAGGGTTGTGTTTGAACCTATTGGTGAGGATTTACATATGCTGCCTTTCGCTTTCTGCCTGAGATACTTGTCCTTTCAGTCTTTAAGCGAGAAAGTGCAAAAGTGGCTAAAACCTGCTGGCTGTACCCTCGAAGTTACAGGGGTCGGCGTGATATACTGCTGCCTGTAGTGGGGGCTGTGCTACGAGTCAAGGCCTTGTTCCTCCCTCACATCGTAATTCAGACCCTGTGTAACTGTCATGGGAGAACAACCTAGAAAGTTTTGTCCCAGATTCTCTCCCAGCTTAACCCAGAATTGTTAACCTCCCCTGTTTGAGGTTGTGTCTTCCCAAACGGACATACAGATGACCCTACATGGCTGAACAAAAGTCCCAGCGCAGCCAGCTGGGACTTTACACTGAAGGTGTCTGGAAACTTGCAGAAAGTAGGATGGGACTCACCTGTTTAATACCTCTATCTATCACCCTGGAGGAAGCGACTGAGTGCTTGCTTGTACAGTTTGTAAATGACACCAGACTTGGACGGCACCAGTTGATACGCTCAAGGGCACGACTGCCATCCAGAGGGATGTAGGCAGGCTGGAGGAATGGGACAATAGCGACTTAATGAAATTCAGCAAGGAGAAATGCCAAGTCCTGCACCTGAGAACGAAGTGCCCCTTGCTGTGACGCAGACTGGGGCCGCCCGCCTGGGGAGCAGCTCTACGGGAAAGGCCCCGGGGGTGCCGGTGGGCAGCGAGCTGAGCGTGAGCCGGCGGTGAGGGCCAACAGCATCCTGGGCTGTATCGGCAAGACCGCAGCCAGTAGGTAGAGCTATGGATTGTCTTTCTCTACTCAGCACTTGTTATATCACATCTGAAATACTGTGGGCAGTTTTGAGCACCCCAGTACAAGACAGACATCAATAAACAGGAGCGAGTTCAGCAGAGCTTGTATTGCTCTGAATTGCTATCGAACTGAGTCATGAGATGCCCGGAGGTGACGGGCTTGATTGCTGAGTGAGGTGGCAGCAGCTATCCCTAACCTTGCGATGGCCTTCACTTGTCCATTTTACACTTCCCACCCCGCTATCTTGCTTTTGAATTTTGAAAGCCGCTTCCCACCTCCAAAGCCATGTGGGATCTCTTGAGAGGATGTTTTCAACAAGGCAGGATTTTAAAGGAAATGCTGTCGTTTCTCAAGTTGCCTACATATGCCAGTTTGACTGTGGTTGTGATTTGGAAGCTGATACGAAAGGATGGGCCTGAAAGAATGTTTTAGGGCTGAATACTGCCAAGCCTTGTGGGGACTGAAATTCCCAAACTGCTCCTTCAAGGCCTTAAAAGCTGTGAGTCAGGACTCAGAAAATCAAGACAAATTTGGTAATAGGAGTTACTTGCAATAATACATTTAGATGTGTCATAACACATTCAGATATATATGCCTTCTGACAATACCCTTCTGACCCTTCTGGCTTTGTGGCCCATTTTCAAGCTTTTCCCTGTAACCAGAAGGGTTAGNCCTTTTTTCTGGCTTTGCTTTTAAAACTCAATTTTAATTGGTAGTAATGTTCTGGTGTGTTTAGACAATGTCAGATCTAAAGGTTTTTAAGATAAAGGCCCATGATTAAAATCTATGAGCTGGCAACACCAAAAATTGGATACAAATATTGTAATTTAGTCTTATTTTAGATATAATTTATATGGATAAACAATATAATTCTTATGTCTATAATCATAGTTCTTCCCAATTGACTGCTTAGCAAGTGATTATTACAGTAATTCCTGGGTTTTAATATTTTCAAGAAAATAATGTTTGCTTTCTCTTTTCTAAGAATTTCATTGGCTCCAGGGAGCGTGGCAAAATTTTTCTCCATAGCAGAGAAAAGCAGCTATCAGTGGAGAATTTGAACCTAAGTAGCAGCCTGTAGTGAGAATTTAAAATTATCAGGGTGAATTATTATTTGTAGATTTACACTTGGAGACATACATTCGGTGTTTATATCTGACGTCAAGCTGCAGGGAAATATTCCTGACGATGTTTTTCTTGTGCCCTGCACTGACTGATTGAAATTTACAGCTGACCTCCCTGACAATAATTCTGTCAGAGGATCGGTCCCTTGGGCAAATTGCCAACTTGGACATGAAAATCTGCAAATGGAAGAATGCAGAAAGCCTTTTGCATTAAAACTGTAGAGATGTAAATTTTTCCTGACAAAGCTGGCATTGTAGCTTCTTTTGCAGCTTTCTCCTTTGTCGTTTTTCTTCCAGCTGAGGAGGGAGAAATGATATTTTTCTTCTCCCGGGGCATGTCCAATCATACTAAAATACTGTTATACTAAATGCCAAGGACTCATTACTGTTCTTGAAAATTTTTCTCTCTAATGGAAATTTGTGGCCTCTGAGAAAGTTTCAGTTAGTTCCCAATCCCAGGTATCAAAATGACTTCAAAATATCAAAATAGAAGAGTTTCATTATAAATTAATTTCAGGGAAAGATTATTTTCATTGCAAGGGTTTTACTGCTAGGTCATGCCCCTTAAGAGCTTTATGGCCGTCAAGTACAATGTGCTGTAAAAAGTGTCAGTGATTCAATAGGACACACTTTTTTATTAACAAATTGATACATGGAACAATTTCACAGGCATTATGTTGCTGAAGGTGCTGGTTTTGAGCTGGGAAATGCATTAATCTGTGTAACTGTGTTCTGCCTTATGATTCACTTTTCATGTGATTAAGAATTTGCTTCTCTACCCACACTCTCTGTTGGCTGTTGCTGTGTCCTGTAGAGTAACTACTGTGATTCAAGAGATCAGGAAGATGAACCCAGAATTTAATGAATAATTAACATGCGAACTTCATAGGTAAAGTGCCTTGGAAGCCCCAGGGATGAAAAGTACCACACAGAGGTACAGTTAGGGTGAATTTATGTTGAGCACAGACATGATCTCAGTTCAATTCCTGCTTCTTTTGGAGCCTTCCCAAGTAGTTACAGATGATTCATTGAGGCTCAGTTTTTTGTGTCTGGTGCCTGTAGCAGACCACTGCCCTCATGAAGGTGTGCTTCACAAAAACAGTCAGGAAGCTGAAATAAGATCCCTAATGGCCAAAGACGGCTGAAAGAGAGCTCTTCCCGGCAAGAAGCGACAAGATGATGCACTGAGAGCCCTTTTATGGCCCAAAGGGAACACATTATATATACATACATATATATATATATAATGGAGCTAATAATTTATTGTTAGGCCAGTGAATACTTTAACGGTCTAATCAACATACAACGAACACTTACTGTTAGGCCATTTGCAGGAATACCAACACTCACTGTTCATGTTGATTAAAAAGGAAATGCCTCTTTAATACTCTTACACAAAAAATCCTACAAATATGGACCCCTTTTCTTAGGCGTGATGTTCATTTTTCCAATGTGGCTTGGTGAACGCAGGCTGAGAGCTTCCTGCTTCCTGGAGCAGAAGGTGTTACGACAAACCATCAGCATCCTGCTGTCCTCAGTGGGAGGAGGGTGATGCTCATGGTGGGGCTTGCTTCTTCTCAGTGTTTTCCTTCTTCTGGGCTTCCAGCTGCAGCCTGACAGTGGCCCCCAGCCCCAGGCACACACAAAGGGCTATGGTTTGTCAGGCAGTGACGGGGGGCTGTGTGTGTCACCCCTTCCCCAGCGGGGCCATCTCTAGAGCTGAAGCTGGGGTTAAACCAGCGACACCCAGCTCAGGTGGTTCTTCTTCCTTTCTCTCTATTTCATATTATTCTCTAGTTAGCTTTTCACTAGCAGATTTGGTCATGAGCCACAGATTTCTGATTAATTTAGGTTTTGCTGATCGAGGCTTATAATTCTGGTCAGGCTCTAGTTTGGCCACAGCAATGTTTGTTTCATTGTCTGTTTTAAATATTGTCAATACTTGGTCAAGAAACGCAGGCACTACTTAGATAGTTCACAATACATGACAAGTGCTGTCCGTAACATAAAACCTAAAGGTCATGTTGCTAACATGAACTGTTTAGTTCCTGTCACCTCCAAAATAAAAGTTGCTGACAGGTAGTGATTATGTCCTTCCTCCACAGGGAGAGGAGGGAGGAACAAAAGGTCGGAGGAAGAGGAGGTACCCCATGCTGGAGCAGATATCCACGCTGCAGCCCATGGAGGACCCTATGACGGAGCAGGTGGATGTGGCCTGAAGGAACTGCGGCCCGTGGAGAGTCCGTGCTGGAGCAGAGAAAAGAGTGAGGAGGAAGGAGCTGTTATGGACTGACCACAACCCCCCATACCCCATCCCCCTGTGCTGCTTAGGGTGAGGGCAGGTAGAAGAGTTGGGCGTGAAGGAGTGAAGTTAAGCCCAGGAAGAGAGGGGGTAGGGGAAAGGTGGTGTTTTAATGTTTATCTTTGTTTCTCATTACCTGAATCAACACTTAAATAGCTACTTTAGGTGGCAGCAAATTAATTTTCCCTGCATTGAGCCTCTTTTGCCTGTCATGGTAATTGGTAAGTAATGTCCCTGCATTTATCTCAACCCCTGAGATTTCTCATTTCTGTTTGCTCTATGTTCTCCTGTGTCCTGCTGACTGGGGGGAGGGGAAGGGTGAGCAGCTGGGTGGGAGTTTGGCTGTTAGCCAAGGCTAACCCACCACACAGACTAATCTCAGTTTCCTTTAATAAAATTTTCTTGCTTTTAGTAGCTGGAGACAGAACTTTCTGTCCTGGGAAAGGGCTGTTAATTTTACCTCTCTATCAGTTTGTCCTGACTGTATGTGGAAATCCAGTTTGAAGTCTGAGCAGCTAGGGAAGCTGTTACTGAAACTTTTTTCCTGAAATCCTGGGGCGGTTGAGGTTGGAAGGGACCCCTGGAGGTCCAATGTCTCTGCTCAAGCAGGACCACCTAGAGCCAGTTGCCCAGGACCGTGTCTGGATAGCTTTTGAATAATTCCAATGTGGGAGACTCCACAACCTCTCTGGGCAACCTGTGCCAGTGGCTTGGTCACCCTCACAGGAGAGGTGTTTCCTGATGTTCAGAGGGAACCTCCTGTGTTTGTGCCCATTGCCTCTGGTCCTGTCACTGGGCACCATTGAAAAGAGTCTGGCTCCGTCTTCTGTACACCCTCCCTTCAGGCATTTATATACATTGAGGAGATCCCCCCAGAGGCTTCTCTTCTCCAGGCTGAACAGTGCCAGCTCTGTCAGCTTTTCCTCACAGGACAGATGCTCCAGCCCCTTCATCATCTTCATGACCCTTTGCTGGACTCTCTCTAGTATGTCCATGTCTCTCTTGTACTGGGCAGCCCAGAACTGGATGCAGTATTGCAGGTGTGGCCTCACCAGTGCCGAGTCGAGGGGAAGGATCACCTCCAATGACCTGCTGGTAGCACTCCTTCTAGTGCAGCTCAAAATACCATTGGCCGCCTTTGCTACAAGGGCACGTTGCCGGCTAGTGTTCAACATGGTGTGCACCATGTCCCCCAGATCGTTTTCTGCAAATCTGCTTTCCTGCTGGTGGTTCCCCAGCATACACTGGCACCTGGGGTTGTTCCTGCCCAGCTGCAGGACTTTGTATTTCCCTTTGTTGATCATTCATAAGATTCCTGTCAGCCCATTTCTCCAGCCTGTTGAAGTCCCTCTGGATGGCAGCACAAACCTTGGGTGGTTTTTTTTATGGAAAGGAAGAGGACGAAAGCTGTTGGAGCTTTCAAACTGGGCAGGTTCCACTGGAGAGAGAACTCCCCACCAGCCTCAGATGGAATAGACCCCATTTGCAGTTCAGTTATGTAAGGCTTGGGACATTTCAGGTAAGAAATTGTTTCGCTTTTGGGGCAATAAAATGTTTCTGTTTGTGCTGGCTACCAAAAGCATCAAACTTTCACCTGTCAAAGGGTCTTTCTGATCTATATCATAATCTGTCCAATTGAATCAGGGAGCTTAAATGTGAAACTCAACTCTTTACAGAACTGCAGTCAGGAAAAATGTAAATCTAAGAGACACACCTGATGTAAATGAGCTGCGTACTAGGTACACTGACACAGAAGTCACCTTGTCTTCTAGAATAAGGTAGCAGCCTCAGCTGAAGACAAATAAAAGCAATGTATTGTGTTTGCTTTTGCTAGAATTGTTTGCATATGGAAAATAGCAAGGTGAATATTGACATCGCAACGAGTTTATGTGTTGACATCAGCTTGCTGAAGACAATTTCCATAATTTTATCATATAATTTTTCAATTGTTTTAATCAGAATCAGTGCATTAACTAATAAAATGAAGAGATGTTTAGAAAATTAACAAATAAGGTGGTTTTATGGAGTTTTTCCATCACTAGTGCCCCTGGCCCTTGTGAATTCTTTCTGCTAGGACATGTCAAGGTAGTCTAGGAAGCCAGATCTAGCCTCTGAGCAGTAAATGCACTACTTGATTCCTGCAACGTTTGCAGTAACTTTGTTCTGCCTGGTCAGTGACAAATCCATCTGGTGTAACAGATGTTGTGTGAGCCCTGTCTAATCTCATTCTAGTTGGAGTACAGCAGAGAAAGAGGCTCCTCTGTCTTGAGGGAGTCAGTCTCCTCCTACTCTGGAGGAGTTTTGTAAGTCTCATAAGTAAATCTGCATAGCTAAGGCAGCTACGAGGTGGTGACAGATTGGATGTGGAGGCAGCTCTGACGTGCTGAACAGTGTACAGGTGACTTGATCTGAGACCCTTGTTTAGAAAATTGAATTCTGGGTGGAATGCTTGCAGGATGGACAAGGACTGCATAGTAAATAACTTTACTCACAAAGGTAAATTAGAGTCCTAAATAGTCATGCTTTGAACTGATTTTGTTTTCAGAGGAAATCTCTAGATAGTTCAACTGAGCCCTTTGTTGATGCCAACAACATGCTTGCAAAGAGTAATTATTTCAGCTTTAGTGTATGTAGACTGGAGTTTCACACAGTAAGTTAGAAATACGGGGAAGAAGCATCATGATAACCTACAGTCATGAAAGTAGTATGATAGATGTATACATTATGAGAGTGATATTTCTGGACTCGTAAGCCAAATTCAGAGATGAACTCTTGAAGTTTAAGTAGGGGAATTTACATCTTCATAACATTCTCTAGTGTATAATCTGTATTGCTTAGGCTATGTATGTTACAACCTTGTTTTATAGCATTTTTGAAATCGGATCACTGTGCTTACACTAGGGTTTTAGAATTTACTTATTCAGAGTCTAGTGGAATGGTGTGAGACAGTCAAAGCAGAATGGCATTAATGTAAAAGAATGGCCCCTGAGTTGCTTGTATTCATGGGATCGTATAAAATATGTAACAGCAGAGATAACTTTGTTCTTACATGTAGTGGGTCAAATTACAAAGGTCATGCGTAAAGGTTGCAATGTATATGAATCAGATTCTGTGGGAGCAGAAAGAAAGAAAAGTAATAGCAGCTCAGTCTCCCTTGCATCCATTTGCATTCATCTCTGATTTAAGCCCAGTGAAGCTGGGTTTTAATGAACCATGCACTCTGGTCTTAAAACACTAATGTAAACTCTTCCAGCTTTGAGTAGCGGAGGCAGCAAGGTATTAATTTTTAAATGGGACGTTCTGTGCAGGGAAGCTTTCTGCCAAAGTGTATCTTAAAGTCCTGCTTAAGATGGAAATCTAAACAAGGTGCCAAAGGGAGAAATGAAATAGGAATGTCAGCTAAATTTTACTAGGAGGGATTATATAATAAAGATTGCCCCTAATACTACATTACATTGATGTCCTACTCTAAGAATTACTAATAAAACACTAAAGCATTTAGTAGACTCAGTTATGTATATCTGAAAACATTTTGTGGGGCTCTTCATTTAGCCATAGCTTTTAAATGAGAAAGAACGGACAGATGCATTAACTCCCTTGTCCGCTTCCAAAGCCTTTATTCCACCGTTAGGTTTGCTAAACCGAACTCTTCTGTGCTTATTCTAAAAGTCTCCTCTCAGAGGATGGATTCAGGGTTTGATACGGTCACCTCTCAGTCTGCACAAGGCCTTGAGGCAGCAATGGCAGTGCCGATATACGCACATCGGCTGCCCCTGTTTTGTCTGGTGCAGTGTTGGTTTGTCACGGGCTGTTTGCTCTGGATCATTGTAGAGTTTAGGAAAAGGATGGCTGTTTAAGACTGATTTGAAATTTAATGGCCACCATGACAGGGATTAACCTAAAGCAATTGGTATATTCTTGAGTACACAGAGCATTGTGTTTAGGAGGAATTCAGTGCCTTGGGAGCACACGAATAATAATTTTTTCCCCATGACTAGACAGTTACATCTTGCAGTTTGAGGCACAGGTCTGCCTTTGTTTTCATTAGGATAAAGAATTTTCTTGGTGGCTCTTTTATGAAGATTACTATGCCCAATTCAGCTTGAAAATTCCTTAATCGTTTATAATTTGTAGCCATCTGTCAGTGGCCTGGTAAGGCATAATAACTGTCTCCTGTTCTCAGGCATTAATATGTTGCTCCAAAGCATCTTTTTTCCTAAGCCATACCAGTCATTATAATTTACCCTACATTCCATTATGCTTTAATTACCTGATCATCTGTGCAGATTATGGTTCAGCATTAAAAAAACAAGAGAGATTCACAATGTTTGTCAGAAGCAAGTGCCCTTTTCTCATCTTCACCTCCTGTGTATATTTGCTCCAAATTAAGCTGAGGTTGGTAATTGGAGAAATGAAAAAGATTGTGTGAACTGAAAATCAGTTTGGTGTACAGGAACACATGGCACAAAAAATGCTTTCTTAGGAGACTTTTTTTGGTTTTGCCTTTTTTAGTACCTGTTATTATTTATGCTAATTATAACTAAAGTATGTCTTCCTTACATTCACATGAGGCTGGCAATTATATGTGACCTCCAAAAGCAGAAACTTGTAAGAAACAAGTTGGAATTGCAATGCTAGAAAATACAAATGCTGTCTATGGGAGCTTTTGCATTCAGGCCTGTATTTGTCCCAGCGCCAAGGCGGTATCCTCACTCCACTGTGCAGAAGCACAGTTTGAGTTTCAAGTGAAGGACTTGTCTCTTCCAGTTATGGGCTGTCCAGTTGTATCATCAGAAAACTTGTTTAAAAGTCCCCGTTTTTCTTGGGTTGAATTTAACCCAGATCCTCAGCTGGATAAGTGGCCTTGTCTCTGAATCCAACAGTTCACGCACCAGCTGGAGGTCTCGATGGATTATGAGCAATTGAAAGTGCCTGATTACCTAGTAGGGAGAGTAATGACCCCTCTGTGGTGCGGAGTGGAGAGCCCTGTTTGTTGGGAGCCTTTTTCCCTCACTGTCGGACAGCAGACTTCCCTGCCCNTAGGAAGGCACCTTACTCTCTGAAGATTTTGGCTGTATTACTATTTGACGAAAGTGTCAAGACAACAGCATTTTAGTGCAAGGTCCTAGCAAAATTCCTGCCATGTTGTTTTGGATCATGCGCAGAAATATGCTCTACCTAGAAATAAAAAAGAATCTGCAGAGGGATATTCTTTACTACTTTATTTAGGAAGCTAAGGTAGTAGAAGTGACTGAGGTGATACAGATCAAACTTTTGGGTTTTTTTTTTGCTGTGGACAATAGCAGACCGTACCAAAATTGTGGTGTATTATTCAGGCTGATGCTTTATTTGTGTGGCTCCATCAGTTGATTTCACGCAACTTTAGCTGGTGGGGCAGTGATCTGAAAGAAATATGGTAATGGCAGCAAGTTAATCAAATCATTCTTTTGCCGGCAACTTGTGGAAGCAGCCTTTGAGCTCCAAGTCTGACACTGAGGGGAGCGATAGGCATTAATTTTATCCAAATCTTGCATATTCCATATGCTGTTCACTTCATGCTATGACAGTAACTGATTTAGAGTACGTGCCCATTGTTTCCACACTCACCACATTGTCTGGGCTTTACTGTTATAGTCCTGATTCTTTCGACTTTTTTTTGTTTTCCCCTCACATGAGTTCTCATGGATCATATGGGCTAGATGTATCCTGACATAAATGGGAGACAGGGAGGCCACGATCATGTAATTTTAGATACGTGCCGTGTCAGACAAGGGCATGTGGCACGGTTTCTGTGGCAAGGGACAGAGGCAGGGCTGTGACATGAAGCTATTGGCACTAATTATGATTGCCAATGGAATACTTTGGCGAAGAATAAGATTTATCACTTGTGGAATTTGTGACAAATCCTGCAGATGTGCATAATGGCATATTTCTGATAACTTTATTGGCTTTAATGCTGTTACTCTCATATAAAATATTAAGCAAATTTGTAAGTACTTGATGGTCTGAGGAACACGTTACATGGATGAAATGGTTCCTTTGGCTGTAATGATTGGAAAAGTTTCATGGGCAAAAGAAATCATACTTGATAGCCTTTGCCAGAATACCTGGAATGCTTCATATTGTCATGTAAATTTGAATTTTTCTCGTAGAGGTATATGGGGAGGAGAAGTATCATGTGATAGGCCAGTAGCTGATGTTATGCACTAACTTCAAACCTGCTGGAGTTAAGACAAGTCGCAGAACCACTCAGTGCCTTAGTTCTTCAGTTACAGAAAAGCACAAAAGTATTTGCTTAATTAAAGATTGAAATCTGTACATACTGTGGCAATGAGGCATAAATATTCTTAAGAAAAGGTATTCTCACCCCACTATCCAAGGTTATGTGTGTACAGTAACCTTCACAAGTGCAGTAAAGGCAAATCCAAATTGGCCCTGCATGAGCCAGCTGGGATCTAGAAGCCCTGTATCTCTTTTTTTGCGCAATGCACATCCAAGCTGAGATGGCCTGTTGGTTTGGATAAAGTGTCACATGGCATATTCTGCTTTCAGATCTCGGTTGGATGTCCATATTATATTTGAATGGTACCATATAGGCTGACAGCCTTGGTCTTCCTTGGTACAGGGATCTTTGCACCACCCTTCACAGATGAAAGCAAGTGAAATATTGTTATATATCTTTGCATTGTGTAGTGTTAGCCTGAGCTGGATTAGAAGGGAATAGATTCTGATCTCTTCTGAAATGAAGAAAGATTCCTGAAAGATGCTGCCTGGTTTATCCTATCATATACATGTAATATTGATTCAAATTATTTTTGAGGTATTGAGAGCTGGCTATATGAGTGAATTTGAATATTAAAAACATATGTTTGCATGTATCCTTGGATTGTATCGTTGTGTAAGGATATTGGATCTTGCAGGTACACTTGTGAGACACAGTACGCACTTTAGGTCAGTGACCTGTTACTAAATGCAAAGTTTAAAGAAGCTAGACTTTAAGGAGAACTATAATAAACAGTCCAAGAAAATGCTGTGAGAGAATGAGTAATGTACTGTAGAACAAACAGCAAATCAACGGTCTATTAGTTTGCAACCCTTTGGTGCTGCATCTTATATTTTTTTTGCACAGTGTCTCATACTTTGCTTCTGTTGGCAATATCATAAACATATAATTAATATAAATTACAATTCATGATATTCAGCGATAGTCCTAAAAGACTGTTTGCTGATGACATATAGCTAAAATGAGAAGACAAGTTCCAGATGAGTTGCTTGGCAAGATAAAATAAATTCATTATAAAGGATGAAAACATAATTGTTGTGAACTTGACTTACACATAGCTCTATCACCTCCTACAAAGATAAATAACAGCAACAAAAAATTCCAAACTTCCCTTTTAAAGTCTTCACCAGCATCAAGGATTTGCCTCAGCAATGGCTTTGTGAGACTGAGCTCCCTAAACGCTTTTGAAAACAGTATGCTGGAGATAATAAATGAGTGACTCAATGTTTTGGCACACTCCTGAAAATGTGAACAGTTGGGACGACAGCTAACAGCAACAGATGGGGAGTTCTCCAGCTTTGAATGTTCAGTAGGAGACCATAGTAATTCTGTAAGCATGCCAAAGAAAACACCAAGTGGGAAGAAATAATTATTAGGCTTGTGGTCTCCTAGTCTCTCCAGTCCCCAAATTTGCTGTTCGATACCTTCCTTCATGTCCACCTGATTACTGGGCCTTCACAATCTTTCTCATTAAAAGCAGGGGCAAAACTCACCCCAGAATGAGTAGAACCTCTCCATTTCCTACACCACCTTTAAAAATGTCAACTTTATGTCATCTTGTTTGGAGATTGACTGAAGACATTTCATGTAGAAGCCTCGAACTGTATGGACCATTACTGACAGTGTTAACATCATTTTACACGGTTGGTGCTACTTTACCCACAGCATAGTTTATGGATGTCACCAGCAGTTTTGCTTACATTTTGCCCACTTCGTATCAAGCTGTGTGCTGAATGTCCCATCTCTCTACTGGGCCACAAGAGAGGGTAACAATGTGGAAAGGATTGCAGTGATTTTACTGTTCTACTGACACAGCTTTCTATCACCATGTCAACCTATGAGATGAAATTCTTAGGCCAGCCTCCAGGGATGACCAAGGCACATTTGACAGCCAGCCAGTTAGGGACTGTACTGTGCTGATGCCAATGAGTTGGAGAAAGCATCAGTCAGGGAGGAGCGGCTGAGATGAGACTTCTGACACTTTTTGATCAAGACTTGTGATTTGATGTTGCATCTGGCTATGATACTGAATCCTTATTTTCTGTTAGATAATCATTTTGCAGTATCCCGGGCAAGATTTTATGGGCAGTGTAGTAAGTGTTTTCTCTGTGTAGACCTTGCCCCATGAGCTGTGAATGTACCATTTCAGGGCTTCATTAGGCCTGGAGGTGTAACTACAAATATAAATTGTTCAAAACACAAAAAACTATGACAGGTGCAGCCCATACTTGAAGTAGAACCTTGCAGTGCTGCTTATTGCTAGGCTACACAAACTGTGTGGTGGCTTCCAGATGATTGCAAGACATCAGTTTTCACTAACAGAACACAAACCATGTGGGAGTAGTCAACTGGGGATAAAAAAGGCAGGATTCAGTCCAGATTATTGGAAACCTAATCAATACAGCTAACAAAGTTTAAAATGCAGTTTAGCTAACAAAATTGAGGTCTCTAAGTGATTTGAACTAATCCTGAGTGACCACTGACTGTACTGGGTAGATCTTCACTGATTGTAGTAGGAACTTGGACACCTAGTGTACCTGTGGACACTCTCATGTAGACACCTAAAGGTGGGTGTCTGGAGTTGAATCCCACTTTGCCTTTCTGGATTGTATTCTGACATTGTTTGAATCAGCAGCGATTGACCCCTAGTGAAGAAAGAAAGACTTTTCAGCTAGAACTGTTTTTCCTAAGCTTATTTTTCAGTTCCAAGTTTAGAATATCCGGTGTCATGTGAAATTCCATATGTTCTGCAAAGACACCTCCTTTAGTGGGCACCGTAAGAAGACAACCCAAAAGTAGTATTTCTGACTAATTGTTAAAGTGTGTGCGTGTGTATTCTTTGGCTTAAATCTAATTTAAATTGGAGAATTCTGAATTTAAGCTTAACTATTACAGCAAGCAAGCATTCATTTCAACTTGTGAAATTAACAGCAACAATAAGCCTGCATTTGAGAAGCATATCTGTACCTATAGCTAAATCTGTATCTATATGTAATTAGACATAGTAAAATACATGGCTTCCTAATAATCAATCATTGTTATTTTTCCCTGTGGCATGTTGGAAAAATGTGATATTAGGCGTAATTGTGGCAATATCAAGAAAAAAAACTTCTTTATAAGAATCATCAGTTTGTTGGTTAAGTATTCCAAATGGCAGAAATCTGTATGAACTCTGCTCCAAAATGTATCATAACACTTTGTAGGGAGTACTCTGTGGGCATCTAACACTTCTGGTCCAAAAGCCTGGGAGACTGGCTAGTGCTCACTGAGTGCGACTTTAGTTGAGCACTGAATTTTGGTTATCATGTTCCCCTTGTGATGAGCAGAGGGAGAACTGTAGGAGAACTATAGGCTAAGTCTGCCTGCCTGGCAGCTCAGTCCCTNTGACAGCAGTCAAAGGAAGGAAGGTATTTTTAACTTTTGCTCAGGCACACAGCTTAAGCAGTCTTGTACAAGATAACACAGGAAATCTGTGGCAGAACAGGAAAATGACTTTTGATACCCTGAGTCACAGCTCAGTGCCTTGCCAACAACATGATTTTCCTGCAGGGAAAGTTTCCTCTTTTTCGATAAGAATACTTGCTTGTCCTGTAAAAGTAGGGTGATGTTAGTTGCCTGTTGCTTTTTAGTATTCCTGCTGTTACGCTACTGCTGGTCAGGCAAAGAATACCAAATAAACAAAACCACCTCCACATGTCAGTAATGTACTCATTTATTAATCATACTGAAGGTAATTACTTTAAATGGGTAAATCTGAGGTGGTGCATTATTCTAGTTTTTCAAATGTGTAAAAAGAATGATTAATTCCAGCATGGGAAGAAAGTTAAGTACAGGATAAAAATGATCTGAAATCTATATATTCCACAAGGATTGAGAAAAAATAAGCAAGAACCTTGCCAGTCTGATAATCAGGCTGTGGGAGGTGGAAAATATCAATAAAGAGTCCAAAAAAGCTGATCTAAGCAATGATCTAATGAGCTCCTATTTCATAGCATTAGACTTTTAAAGGTACATAGTCAAATAAATAATCTTACACATGATCTTGTTTTAAGGTCATTCTAATCCTGTGGAAATATCCCTAGCTGTATGAGCATTTATTTTGTTTTTAAAATATTTTACGTTAGGAGAAATTTGATAAGATAGTAACTGCTTATAGGCTGTTATGCCCTTATTTCCCCCCTAATGTCTGTACAGGAGCCGAGAACTCTTTCCATACTTTTAAAAGTAATATTAGTAATTTCTTTGTGATGAAACCAAATCAATTGCTTGTAGTCAACTGGGAATTAAATGTAATTCAGATATTAGTAATTTAAATGGGCCACAGATCTCTTTCTGAGGTTTGATTAATCAAGAAAGAGATGAGTGTTTCATCCAGATACAGTCAGGTCGCCAAAATCTCTTGTTTCAGAAATACCATTGAAATATTGGTGATTATACTTTGATTTTGCAGTGTTTAGGACTTGTTACTGTGCCACCCACTTTCTCCATCAGCCTTGAACTGAAGCTCCGTTTCTTTTCCTAAGTCCCCTCCCTCCTTCTCTTCTCCACGTACCTTTACTTCCCCCCCCCTTTTGTTGAATCAGTTCTTCCCAGAATCCTATTCTGTAGCAAAGGGAGGGAACAAAGAGAGGGAAAAGAATTGTTTCCATTTCAGTTCTGGCTCCTGCTGCATAAACGGGTATGATTATTCCTTACATCGATTGCTAGTAGTTCCACAAGCAGCTCTGCCTGCTCCCAGCCCTGCCTTACTAAAATTTCCAGGTGCTGCTTGCACACAGCCCGGTCCCCAAAGTGAGTATAAATGATCAGGGAAGTGGCTCAGCCTGTCTTGGGGAAGGCCAGCCTCAAGTCAAAAAGGAAGGAAGCAAGAAAGAACTTCTTTTGGTGCTACTAGAAGTGAGAGGTTTCTGGAAAGCAAGTAAAGAGACCATAGTCTAGTAAAAGCATCTTTCCAGCTCTGTCCTAGGCAGAGGGAATGGTGCACATGCAGTTACTAGAGATGTGGCAAGGTAAAATGGAAATGGTCCAATCTGAGCCTTACTTGGCATGGGTCTTGCTAGTACCTCCACCCTGCAGGCCCCAAGGTGGTCCCCGAGGTGCTCAGGGTCCAGAGGGATGGTCGAGACACGTCGTCAGTGAGAAGGTGAGTCCCCCGTTTACCCAAAAGGATGTAATGCGCCTGCTTGGTGCCCCTTTCTTCCTTAAACTGACAGGTTGTACCCACAGAAGCAAATAGGAGATGCAGGTGGTTGCCTTGAGTTGCCCTAACAGATCAGCAGAAACCTGCAGAGCTTTCCTGGCAGAAATATGCCGAACATACCGACTTGCAAGAGGTGGCAAACCAATAGGAATCTTATCACTGTCATTTGTGTGTGAAATCTTAAATTTCATGGTGCGTTAAGTCACAGTTTTGTGTCCTGTTAACCTACCTTCAAGGCAGGAGTAAGTTTCAAGGAGTAAGGGCTGTCTTTAAATGGAAAAATCTGTCTTCTATTCGGTCAGCTATTAATCTGAACTGAGTTTCGGTCTTTCAGACTTGTTGATTCATATATCAAAAGCAAGGCTGCGATGTAAAGGTTTATGACTAAAGGCAAGGTAGGTTAATTACTAACCAATGGGCTGAACCCTGAGTACCCTGCAACGTGATTTAAGATTTATATAATGGTGATTAATTAATACACAGGCTGGATTAAGACCAGGTAAAGGGGAAAAAATACTGGTGGAACAATAAAGATGCTACTTTACTGTGGTTGTGTAGCAACATTCTCTTCCGTTTCTTCTGATGTGCCCGATAAGTCCCTGAGAACCACTGCATTTTTTGTAAGTAAATATACCGTTATTTCTGTTGCCTTTTGATGCATATGTCGTATTTTCTAAGGTGTTTCAAGTTGGCTCGTGGAACTGGTTATTGAACTAAGGTGTGAAAATACTAAGCTTAATAAGTCTTAGCCTATAAATATGAATTGTCTTCCTCAATCAGCTCTAATTATTACAGATTTCTACCTGAAGCCTGTTGACTTACATATGTTCCTTTAGGTTTCAAGGTCTTTCTTACAGAATCATGTTGCATTTGCTACAGATTCTGCAATGATCTCTTGATAAAATTGAGGGTATTCTTTTTGGAAATAAATCCTCATTTTTTCAGACTAAGAAAGGACTTTACTGCTGGTGAATGACTTTCAAACAACTTTGTTCTTTTCCATGAGCTTTCAACCAAAATGGCTTTCCTCTGCTCAAATGAGGCTATGGGAAATATAAAATGGCTATAAAATCTGAAGTTCAGTATTTAATTTTGCCAGACTAATTGATTAATGACATAGGTTCGGTTTTTTTTCTTTTTTTTTCTTTT
Source organism: Pandion haliaetus (assembly GCA_013401275.1). NCBI lineage: Eukaryota > Metazoa > Chordata > Aves > Accipitriformes > Pandionidae > Pandion > Pandion haliaetus. The sequence goes on along the minus strand of VYZV01034516.1, from coordinate 55,176 downwards.
CCTCTATTTTTGGTGAGATACTTCTCCCTGCAAAGCTATAGGTCCGCACAGAAGCAAGGCAGGGGCGAGGAGAGGGAACCCACTGCCAACCTGCAGAGGTGGTAGACAGTGTTCTGTGCTGCTGCACTCCAGCCTATTTAGGTTAGCACTGGAGGACTTGACCCTTGAAGACCATCTTGTCTATTAAAATAATTTAAAAATTACCTTCTCTTCTTCAACAGCACTTTGTAAGTGTTAAGTTTCTGCCCAGGATTCGTCTTTAAAATACCCTAGTTTATTTTCACCAAAACAAATGCTGACTATAACCTGGACTCCTTATCTTGACATCATCTGCATCGGACCAATGTATGATGTGAGGCCAGGCTAGTGCAACTGTAGGAACAGCACAATCAGAGGTCATGAACCCAGCAGGAAAATCACTTGCCTCATTGGCTATGGGTGAGAATAAATCGGTGAGATCCTGAGCACAAGTTGTCCCTTGTGAGTGGCTGAAGCCACCCATTTCTAAAATATTGCCAGCACGTCAGAGGCGGTCATTGAAGGAACTGATTGACTGACGCAGCTTTAATTTATAGTAACAACAAATGACTATTTCAGTGTATGCCAAAAGGAAAGTATATTCTAGTGCAGCTTTGGATTTGGACCCATTCGATGCTTGCATTGTATTTTTTTATTGTTCTGGAGGCAATATCTGTAAATATTGATGGAACAGTCTTGGTGATTTGAAAGCAATGACTGCATCCTCAGGTGGAAATTTGCATCTCTTAGTGCAGCTGAAATCTGGAGTAACCATCAATAAATCAATGCAAAAAGGCCCTAAATTGCTGTAGATATCTATAACTATTTCTTTCTGACTGTGGTCTAATCTATATTGAGAATATAAATAATGGCTTGTATGGTTTATGTGAAAACCTCTCTTTTTTGAATTCAAGAAATACAATACAAAAACAGAAGTTAGATGAAGTAAGGCTGTGACTCACACTGTCAGTGCAGGGTTGCTTTATATTGAACTTTTATTGAAGTTCTGGGCATTTAAATGTGGACTGAACAAAAAATGGAGTGCATACCATTTTCCTTGAGATGGCATTCCCCAGCCAAAGACATGTCAGTGTCAGGGATATTTGCTGATTCCTTGACTTTTTCCTCCTAATTGGATTCCATTACTCCTAATTATATAGACTTTTACTATGCTAAAGGATTAATCTTCTTTTAAGGAATGTACATGGGCATTAGTAGCAGATACATTTTTTTCAATAATAAGCCATGCTGTTGCCAGTTTGAAATGGAAGTACTGCTCAGTCTATAAAGACTGACTAATTAAAGATGTCATGCCAAACATTTGCAATATTTGAAGAAGGAATTCACAGGGCGTTCACCATAACAGTGGGATGTCTCCCAAAGCTTTAAAGAAAAGTAAAATATGTAAATCCCAGGTTGCTAAAGGAACTTTGCTCTGTCACTCCTAACCAGCCTTAACCACACTTTCAGCCCTCGGTCCTTCACCTCCGGAGCTGAAATCCTATGCAATTTTGTCTGGCAACCATTTGATTTCTATGTTCAGAGCAGGCTCAGGGGGCTGACGCAGAGGACCCTTTTGCTATCTCCAAGACAATTCCTAGCCCACGATGTCTCCTGAAGCCTATTTCTTCTTCTTAGGACATGTAGTCTTGTCTTGAATATTAATTTTCCTATTAAAGGTTACATTGGGCATACCTGGTAGGGTGTGTGTGGCCAGGGCCACAGGCTGTGGCCAGTTCCAGGTGGCTCAGCAGCAGCTGGAAACACCACACTGTGCCCCAAAATTGCAGCCAGCCAGAGGAGCGCTCGGTCCTCAGATGCGTTTAAGAAAGGTGGAAGCTGCCGAAGGGAGGAGATCCATGTGGACTCACCTGAGGAGATACGGGAGGAGAGGTGCGGGAGGGGACACTGCTGGGGACACAGCTGGGGATGCACTCTTGGAAGGAGGCACTCTGTGCCTCTGAGGGGACTGTGGCCCATGGGTGACCCACGCCAGGGCAGGGACACTCCTGAGGGACTGCAGCCGTGGGTCACCGTCGTGGTTTAACCCCGGACAGCAACTAAGCACCGCGCAGCCGCTCGCTAACTCCCCCCACCCAGTGGGATGGGGGAGAGAGGCGGAAAAAAAGTAAAACTCGAGGGTTGAGATAAGAACGGTTTAATAGAAAAGAAAGGGAGAAACGAATAATGATAATAATAACAATAATAAAATGACAATAATAATAACAAAAGGATTGGAACATGCAAGTGATGCACAATGCAATTGCTCACCGACTGTCGACCGATGCCCAGTTAGTTCCTAAGTGCCCCCCAGCCCCGCTCCCCCCACTTTTATGCTGGGCATGTTTTCACATGGTATGGAATACCCCATTCACCAGTTTGGGTCAGCTGCCCTGGCTGTGTCCCCTCCCAACTCCTTGTGCCCCTCCAGCCTTCTTGCTGGCTGGGCATCAGAAGCTGAGGAATCCTTGACTTTTTAGACTAAACATTACTTAGCAACAACTGAAACCATCAGTGTGTTATCAACATTATTTTTATACTAAATCCAAAACATAACACTATATATACACCAGGTACTAGGAAGACAATTAACTCTATCCCAGCCGAAGCCAGGACAGTAACCCACCCTGGGGCAGGGGCATCCCCAAAGAGACTGAGGTGATTGATTTAAACTGGATGAACAGGGGGTCAGTGAGAAGCAAGGAGCAGTGGAGGAAAATGCGTAAGAAGCAAGGAGGAAAGCATTGTAGCCAGACTCCAACCTCCTGCACCACCCACCACCTCACCGAGGGATTAGGAGGGCCGGAGTGTAACGCACACTGAAAACAAGGGAGCTGGAAGGGCGGAGGAGAGGTGCTGCAGGGAGCAGAGGTGTTGGGCTGAAGCTGGCCTTGGGGAAAGAAGAAGAAAATGGTTTCTGCTGTTACATTGTCTTCTTTTCTTTATTCCTAAATGTCCGAATAGCTAGTTAAAACTTTTAAATAAATTGGTGCCAAATTAAATTAAGTAAAATTCCATGAATTTAGACTACTTTGCCTGCTTGCCTAAGGCCCCTGGCTGTGCACTGACGGGGCAGCGCAGGGGCTCGGAGCTCAGCCTCGCCATGGCCCGAACTGGTGTTTAACCCCTGTGCTGGGGCCAGGCACTGCTGCCTGCCCTGCTCCAGCTTCAGCTCTGGGGGTAACAGAGGGGTGAAACCCCTCCCCAGCGCGGTCACTGCCTGACAAACCATAGCCCTCCGTGTGCCTGGGGCTGGGGGCCACTGCCAGGCTGCAGCTGGCAGCCCAGGAGAAGGAAAATGAGCAGTCTCGGGACTGAGAAGAAGCAAGCCCCACCATGAGCATCACCCTCCTCCCGCTGAGGACCGCAGGATGCTGATGTCGTAACACCTCCTGGCCCTGCTGCTCGAGGAAGCTGTCAGCCTGCATTCACCAAGGTACGTTGGAAGGACGAGTATGACACCCAAGAAAAGGGGTCCTTGTTTTGTAGGCTTTCCTGTATAACAAGTTGAAGGGTATTGAGCAGGCTTTTTTAAAAACTCAGTTTGGACAATGGGTGTTGGTATTCTTGCAACTGGACTAACAGGAAGTGTTTATTTTTATTTGACTGTTAAAGCATTCACTGGCTTAGCAGTAAAATTTTAGCTCCTCATATATAGGTTGTTTCCTTTTGCTCGTAACAAAATTTTTGAGAATAACAAAGGAGGGCAAATAATAGGCAGACTTCCCGCTAGCACACTTGTCAGGTGAGGCTCTGAGGAACAGAGGTCAGCTTTTCCAGCTTGTCCGTCTCCTGCAAGTCTGGGATTTGGTGGCAGGACTGTAATTTGTTTCACTGGACCTTGTCCAGAGAGTGTAGTGCCGCTTCAGACTTTAAACTGCCAAAAAAAGAATGTCCCCAGGGAAACGTAGGGCTGGAGAAGACATCACAGGATTATCCAGCATAATCATCTCTGCTGGAGCAGCATGAAGATTCATTCGCAGCTGAATATCAGAGTCATCAGAAGCCTTGAAAGCATTTCTACAACGTTCCTAGGTGGCATTTCAGTTCTCTGTCCGTCAAAGAGTTTGTCGTAATAGTCGAGCTATTTTTTTGCCTTTGAAATTTAGGATTTTTATATATTTGTCCAGGTTTTCCGGGCTGTGGGCATCTCTGACAGAGCAACAGTGCCCTAGCTCCAGCACAGATCAGTTGCCAAATTCTAAACCCAAGAATGTAGGCACAGATCACTGTTACAATGGATGCACGGTCCACTACAGTGAGTCTACTGCCCAAACAAAAATACGTTCACGTACCCTCTAATTTTCCAGTCCGGATTTCTAACCTCTAATCTACTGACCACCTCTGCCCCTCCAACCTGATGCTCCCTATCTGTCCTGCTCCTCTAGGTATGCTTTAAGTACTTCAATCAGGATCCCACCCATAATTTTCCCTTTCCTGTTTCCTTTTATCACACTTCACTACCCACTTCCCTTTCTTTCATTCACTTAAACCTGCCCGACCGCTGCAGCCACATCTTCTGTCTCGCCCTGCTCTTGCAGCTAAGCCCGAAATGCACATCTCATTCCTACCGCTTTTGGCACAGAAGCAGCTGCTGCTGCTGCATATCACTTTGAAGGGGTTCATGTAGCACTGCTGATATTAGTATTTACGGTGTAAGAACAATTGATCTAGGTAATATTTCTTCAGCCTTTTTAGAAGAATGTGTCTCAAGACAGTTTCTGAGTCCTTGCTAAAGCAAGATACATTATACCTACTGCTTCCCTTTAATCCATTATGCCAATTATATTGGCAGACAAGGACATTAGATTGGTTTGACATCATCAGTTCTTAACACACTCAAGTGGGCTGTCTTTTATCATCTTACTGTCTTCTGCTGCTTTTGAATTGATTCTTTAAGAGTTTGTTCCAGAATCTTTCTGGGAATTGAAGTCAACTGCTCTGTAATTCTCTGGATTCCTCCCCCCTCCCCCCATCCCCCTCTTTTTAAAGATCCCCTTTTCCAGTCCTTTGGGATTTCTCTGGTTGAAACTCGGTAGATTTCTGAGAATGTTCTTGAGCCCAAAGGGATAAAAATGGTTTGTCCTAATTCCTTTTCCCTAGTGCATACGGTGAAAGTCATAAGAACCTGGCTGAATTGAATACATTCATTTACTAAATATTGAGCCTGTTTTTTTGGCTTACTTTCCTGCTGATTGTTAAATTAAATTTTGTTAAGTCTCAGCAAACTAATTTGGGGAAGAGTGAAGCCCAGAATACAAACAAATTTTCTGCATCACTTGTTATTGCTCTTTTTCCTGGTCCTCTAACTTTTCAGAGCAAGGGACTTCCTTTAGTATTTGTAGAAATGTATTTTACTCATAGATGAAATAAATCCTGTTTGACACTGTATTCTTCTTCATCCTTCCTCTGTCTTACATGCCTAAATCTAAGCAGAGAAACAGTCCCTTAGAGATGCATAGGACTATTTACCTTCAAATGAGGCAAGCGTCGAAGTGTCTGGATTAATAGAGATAACTATAGAAACATTGGGAGAAAAACTAGTGTGTCAAGATTAGGAGTGGTATTGTCTGTTAGGCATAATAATTGACTTTGTGCCTTTCTAACACTAAGTTTGGATCTCCCCTGTGGTTAGATTGCTTCCATCTTTGTACCTTTCGAACTGGCATCTCTCATAACCCCCACATTCATGTATGTATTTTGAATATTTCTGTTGTACCCTTGGGGGTAGGGCAGAAATGGTTACAAAAATGATCTCTCAAGTGGAGAGCAAAAGCACCTTGTACAAGCCAGAGAAGAATGTTTTTATGGGAAGTGTTAATCCCTTTAAAAATATGACTTTATATTTACGGAGCATCTTCTACCAAAAGATCCCCAGTTGTTGTAGAAAAGCTAATTGACTCTGTTGTGGTGAATCCTATGAGGTAGGAAGGAAACACCTAAAATTTGTGTCAGGAGAATCAAGCACAGAGAATAAATGACTTATGTAAAGTTACACGGAAAGTCTTTGAAGGACCAGGATTAAAAAAATAGGCTCCTAACTCACAGTCCTTTGTCTTGCTAGCCTTCCCCAATATAAATAAAATTGCCTTCTTTAAAATGGAGTTACTGCTTTGCTCTCACAACACTAGAAAAATATGAAAAAAAAAAAAAAAAAAAAAGCAGGGTCTTTAGTACCCATCTATTGCAACTTCCTTTTATTCTATTTTCAAGGACTTGGTCTACAGAGAGGCTTCACTGGGCATACAAGATTCCTCTCTTTTAATTAGAACATTAATATTCCCACTGTTTCCTTAGCTTCTAACTAAGACTAATTTTAATTCTTCCCCCTCCAGTCACTTGGCAAAGAATGTGAAGACTTAGTATCAGGTTGAGGCTCTGTATGCAAAGCTTTCTGAGTCACAAAACATAAGGCTGTGTTGTTACACCTGTCAATTTTTTTTGTATAGCAGTACCCATGCAGACAAATGTCACATTATCTCTGCACCACAGCAGGATTCATTTGCTTTGCTCCTTCACTCCCCTGAGCAACGTTTTCCTGTATTTTGAACTGAAGGGAATTATGTCATAAAAGTATGTTTTAAATGGTTGCAACGTAACAAGAAGTTAACCTCTCCAAATAATAATAATAATAAGAAGAAGAAGAAGAAGAAAAAGCCCTTCCAATAAGCATGTTGCTTAGCAACACGATGCAGAGGGCTGGAGCGACTGCTGGAGTCCATTCGACTTGACGAGGGGTCTGCAGATGAGTGACGGAACCACCCCAGCTGGCAGCTTTGGCAAATAGCTGGAAAAAAGGGATGACAAAACCCCCAAATTAACGATAGAGAGGGTGGGGTGACCTTCATGATGAGAGGGATGGGGGACTCCCACAAAAGAAAAGAAATAGCAAAAGGTAAGAAACAGAAGTAAAGGGAAAAGCAAGACAGAAAAAAAAAAAAAAAAAAAAAAGATGATTAGGACTCCATTCAAACGGTAACTCTGGCCGGAAAATAAGATAATGTTCATCCCTTAGCAATTGCAGGAAACAATTGTGCATGGTAGACGTGAAGTGACACGAATAGGAAAGATTTGGGTATGTGCATTTGCACAGCCCAAAGTGCCGTTATCCCTGCACTTGTTCGCTCACACGCTTGTGTGGACTCGAGAGGGAGCTGGGAGCTGCCTCTGCAGAGCAGCGGTCCAGCCGTTAGCTTTAGTGACCTGTATCCCAGCTGAACTACTAGGAAGGGAGGAGCATGGGAGGGGTAAAACGATTTAGGGAGTGTTTCTCTATGCTCTGTAAATTAGATGCAATTGCATATTCGTGCCCATTTGAATAAACACGAAAACAGAGGCCGTATCAGTAGCTGTCAATGTGCACACCTTTGAGATCACAAGTCAGTCATCACATGCTTTAAACTGGTACAGGACTACCAGATTTTCAGCTCCGGTCTAGATGTACACAGCCACTGAGGGAGTCAGAGCTGGGCCAGGCACATGGTGCATGTTAGAGCAGGCGTGGGAGTACGGAGCGTGTCTTCATTCCCCAGCGTCTGACCTGACTTGTGCCATGTCTCTCAGAGGCTCCAGACTTCCCTTTCCATAGTCCTTTGCAGTTTATACTCAGACTCGCTATGTACGAAAGCGTGCGCATCAATAACTGTTAATATTCTTTACATCTCTTTTACCTGAGGGCTTTCAAGATGCTTTAGAGTTTTAATGAAAAGGAATGTGCGCTCTGGCCAAATTCTGCTTCCAATAATGCCAATTCATAACAACTGTGTGGATTTTAATGGTGGTGCCAGATTTACACCACTGCATCTGAATGCGGAATGTAAGCTACTGTGCCTGCACCGGTAGCTTTGGACGTGCAAGAAACACAACACAGAGCAATGGCTTCACCCTCCCCTCTGAACAAATATCATCTCTGGAGTCAAGTGTGGCAACTCTTTAACAAAAACAGCACAGCTATTTAAAATAGGCTATAATCCTTTGGGAAATGATCAGAAAAACTGTATGTTGGGTTGTCTGGCTTCAACAAGTTTACAAATGATGTATTTGATTTTAGATGATTAATTACAGCAATCCCGTTAGTACTTCAAGGGAGAGACATTTTAATCACATCTGTTATCATTTATAAGAACTGAAATTGATTTAGGATTTTGACACGACTCATTATTTAGGTACTGACACAAATTTACATGTTTCTGTGGTGTTAGTCTTTACTCTCTATTTGAGAGAGAATACCAAGTCTTACATTTATGCGTTATTAGCTACTGCATAAATATGTGAAAAGTGAAAAAAACCAGCTATTTTGCTTTCAGAAGCACTAAATACCTCTAGGTCAATGCCACGTTCCATTAGTTATTTTAGTGTACATGGGGTTAAGCTATGCTTTCTTAAGAATTCTCTGAAATACGAACAGCTATTATTGAATACTGAGAAGTCCACACAGAACAAAGTGAAAATGCGTGTAATGTACGGGTCTCAAGAAACAGAAAGAGAAGGTAGTCTTATCAATTGCTGTGCTGGTTAATCAAACTTAAATCTGTTAAACAGTGGATCCCCAACTGAGTTTACTTTCTTTTCTGTCACGTGTTGGATATAATATGTGAATGTCACAGCCCATTTGTTTCCTCCTCTGACTATTGTCTCCTGATAGACTTTGGTCATGATGTTTCTGTCCGAGATTAATGCTTTCTGCTGTGCCTGGGTGCCTGGAACCACCTGTCCCATCTGGGTGGAGGTGAGCGGGCCTTCTAAAACCATCCTTTGTTATTTACTGAATGTGACCTATGGTAATACAATATGTTCACCATCAGAATTTAGGAACTTTTATTGATATGGAGCATTGCGGTGCATGTATTCAGTAACACGTTACCAGTGTTGGTCCTACAGGCTTCTCAGAGTATTAAGTCAAGTTCAATATCCTGATCCCTACCTACCAAGCGCCGCTTGGTCTGAGCCCAGAGGATCTGATGGTATGTCAGCACTGCATAGCAGAACTCAGTGCAGTGGTTCCACATGTTGCACCAAAGAAGCTAGCAGAGGGGTGGAAAATAGATGTGGTAATCTGACAGTATGTCCAAGGTGACAGATTTCAGGACACCAGCATGGGTACGTACCCTGGCGTGGATGCATATCAGCTCCTGCAGAGAGACACCTCACTGCTTTGCTCCAAGTAGGCATAGTCTAGAAGGTCTCCTACCAACCTGTGAAAAGCAACTTATTAGTACCCTTCCTCAGGTACAAGCAGACTCAGTAACCCATCTGTTCAGCTCATCTGTTCAGTAGATGAAGGTTTCTCAGAGGTTGTTTCGAACAAGATCTGTTAGAAACAAGGAATTACCTTTATAGCTACTGCTTTAATGCCCTTGGTTTTCCAGAGTACGTACATGGCGTGTACATTTCTCAACAAAACATACTTCCAAAATTTGGCAATCTGGAAGTCTGGTCTGCCTGCAAAATTCTCCCTCTTTAGAGAAGTCAGGGGACTAAGAGCTTCAAACTTGACCAACATTACTCATGTCAGCTCCTGCACCGGTGACTGGTACTAGACGCTGGGGTGGCATGGACAGGGCGGGAGCTTCTGTGGGACCAACTGCCCCTGCTCCGCTGGGTCAAGCGTGGCTGGTTCCCACTGGTGTGTGCTACAGCTGGGGCTGGTTTCCCTGCTTGTATCGTTGAGAATGATGACGTACTGTGGGATAACTTTTATTCTCTAACTTGACAGCGGCTTGTGTGACATAACGTCTATGGTCGTTTTACCTAGCAGTTATCAGTTTTTAAAGGGTGGCAGCTGTCATCTCATGCTAGCTAAAATGTTTTATTTCAGAGTTTATTGTATTTCTGGTCAGTTTTGAAGAGATGAGGGAATAGAATGTCCTTCCCTTTCCTGGTCCTCTGTCTTCTTTCCCCCTTGCTATGTTGATTTAAGTGCCAAACGCAGTGCCCTTCTCTGTGACCGCTGCAGCCTAGGATTGCTGTACGTGCTGGTCTGACACTCTCTAGCTCTTTGGGATGTGTCCGTGCCAAAACCTGTCATCTTTGCCTGTTGCCTACACCATGTTTATTTCTCACAGGTCTTTAAGATAAATAAATGGAGTTATTTGTGTTTTGGGTTTTTTTTTCTTTCTTTCTTTTTTTTTGTTTAACTCAGCTGTCACCTCCTTGTTAGAAGTGCTCTGTTCTTGGTCTTGAGGGAGCTCTCAAACCCAGATATAGTGGGTGGCGCAGATGGTGCCTCAGCTGAACACGGGGATCTTGAATAGAATGGAATGGAATATAACACTCAGCGGCTTACAGACCACTGCTGCAGCTCTCAGGCATTAAGGGCACAGTGTATTAGCCACTTTAGAACAAATTAATAAATGAACAGAATTGCTGAGGAGAGGGCAGAGAGTGCATAATTGGCATCAACTATGTTATCAGGACATGCTTCAAATAGATAACAGTTTTCAAAAGCCATCTGAGAAAATGACCTACTTAAAAAAGGCACGAGAAAAAAGCCAAAACCAGACTTGTGCCTGTTTCTGGTGATCATTCAAGTGGAAATTAAAAGATCCCTCAGTGCTTTCTGAAGAGAGAAGAGGAGAATACAGTTTTCCTGGCCTGTGCTCCATCTGCCAATAAAAGTTACTTTGAAGCCTAAAACTTCATGTAAGTTACTGCCAGAGCTGCAGTAGCTATTGCAGTTGCCAAAAGAGGCATTTACAATGCTGGTATCTGACTTATTCCTATGAATCCCTCTGAGATGAAGACAGCACTCCACATAGCCCATCTAGTCTTTACTGGAAATTACATTTATAGATACACAGTTTTATATAGTAATTCCTCTTTGTCCCCACTGTGACACATCAACTACTCCTTGTCATATCGGTCTCCTCTAGGAGCAGATAGAGATGTTTCTCTCCTGCCTTCTGTACTCAGAGAAATGTTATATCTATTACCAGAGGCCCTGATAACCCGAAAACAGAACTGAAAGGAATTCTCTCATCCAAAGAAATGGCAGTGGTAGCCCAATAGCTTAAAATGGTTGTACTGAAATATGTTTGTATTTGCCATGAAATATAACTCTAATTTTACTGTTCATCCATTTTCTAAGCTTTCTAAACTTCTGTAAATTAAATGAGAATTACCAAAAAACCTGGCAAGAATTCTTTAACTTATTATAAAACAGGTAGATGGGGACACATCTCTCTTTTCAGCTCTGGATTAAAAAACAAGGGTAGACAGAGGCAATGAAATGATCTTATATTTTTACGTTGTTTTCAGATTATGATGCATAGCATTTTCATCAGCCTGTGTGCAACTGCGTCAAACTATCATAACACTTGCTAGTGCCAGAACTGTCACTCGCAGGAGCACATGTGAACATGGGCTCACTCTTTCGTATGAGAACTGTGGTCCTGCCTTCCACAGCAGAGAAAATACAGCTCTGTGCACTGTTCAGCTCCTCTAACTGTTAATTTGCTAATGAAAGCAGCTTCAGCACAAGCGTGGAGGATATTCTCAATATTACGGCAGACCTGAATGAAAACTTTGCAATGTATTCTGTGTTTTTTTTCCCCATTTTGATTTGAAAAATAGTCATGCCAAGAACTAAAACCTCCCAGGTTTGTAAATGTGCATTTATTCCTGATTTTCTGCAGCAAATAATGCTTGGTCTGCTGGCCACTTAATAAATAGCTTGTTAGGAAGTAGGCTTATTCTGATTTGTGATTAGAAGATGGCTGGAGCTACAGCAGCTATTGCAGTTGCCAAAGAAGGTGCTTACGATGCTGGTATGTGGTATGTGAAAATGCTGTGGGCTGAGTCGTCAGCCGTGGGCAGCGTTCCTGACTGGGCTCCAAGAGTTTTCAACCCCACGCTTGAAGCACTCCCACGTTCAGCACTCCCTCTAGTCTTGCATCGCATCAGCTGTTATCAGCTCGGACATTAACACCGTAGAGAAAACGGGGTGGTGAGCTTGGAGGTGAATAGGTAAGAAGGGAAAGTGGGACTGAACCAGGAGACTGGATCGGGAAACCTAATGGAACTGGAGTAAAGACGAGAAAAGTGAGGAAAAATGTCACTTGAGGTGGAACCAGCTGGTGAAGGAAGAGCCAGTAGGAGACCGCTATACTGTTGAACAAGCTAGTGCCCAAGCTCCGGCTGTGAAGCCAGCTAGTACTGTCTGGCCACATCTAAACTGTTTCACGCTTTCATGCTCAAGAACAGAGTGGCTGCACCCGATTTGATTGGTGTCTATCTCTGGCCACTCACGGCTCTTTCCGGTGGCTGATCTGGGAGATGGCTAGCTGGCCCAAATGAAAACGTCAGGGACTGTTCTAAACAGTTATAAGTATGAAGTATAGATGAACAACTTTTAGGGGCAGTGCCTATGTCCTGGAACACTTCAGTTTACTAGTACGGACAAAATCTTGAATGATGCTAACCTGGTACTGCCATCAGTTGTCCAGTTCAGGCCGCATCTGCTTTTTTCACTACATGATAGTTTTCCTCTTAACTCATGTGATAGTTGAAATCATACCACAGAAAGGAATTCATGAAGAAAGATAAGAAATTATGTTAAAAAGAGTACTACCAAGGCTGCAAAATCAATCTTTCAAAAAATTTGGAAATACCAAAGCACCTCTGATTACATTAAGATAGCCTTCAACCACACAATTGTATGCTGTTTTCCCCAGGACATTTGCCTCACTCAGTGCATACAGTAGATGACCTTGGTTTCTCAATATGTGGATAGTCATCACAGTATCGGCTAGTAAAGAGCTTCTATTATAGTCCAGGCACATCAGTCATTTTTGCTGACCATACTGGAAATCAAATGAAGATGTTATTTTGTTAGACTTGTGTAAGGACAATTATGAAAACGCAAACAGAGGAAGAGGTTATATATTAAGGGAACCAAAGCGCAATCAGAGTTATGCTGAGTGTATTTATATGCCTGTGGTAGACACCTGTGTGTTTAGTTTGCTGAATTCAGATGCAGGGCCTGGAAGCTGCAAGCTCACCTGGATGCAGGAGTGCTCGCTGGACAGCAAGCCCTAAGGGCAGCTCTGGTTTGGACTCGGCACGGACTTACGTGAATGTGAGGCAAATGGCTGTGGCCGTGGTTACGGCGATGGACGCAGAGCAACTGGCAGCGCCGAGGGAAACCCAACTGGTCTGCCGCACTGTGGCAAGATATCGCTGCCCGGGTAGAGAACCTTCCTGTGAAAGTACACCTTGTAGATGCTCATGTACCCAAGAGTTGGGCCACGGAAGAAAATTAGCTCTATCCCAGCCAAAACCAGCACGGGCCGACTGTAGCTCTCCCTGTAGGAACATTCCTAGCAGCTCTGAAGGAAGTTGTCGGTGTGGGCTTGTCAGCTTGGCAGCACAGCCGTGGTCTGCTTGTCCTCCCCTCTGCTTTTCCCTTCTTGTTGCTGGGGTGCTGAGAGGACAGAGTAGTGGGGTCTGCAAAGAGTGAGGCTGTCTTGCCTCACATAGCCTCCTATGAAGAAGAGTTATAGCTGACACAGAGGTTTGTATTTGTGCGTTCTTTTCTCTTTGTTAATGATACGATTATCCTACAAACATAGTTTATTACTGTTAAAGAAGAGGCTCTACTTCTAGTATTTTCCCTCAGAGGGTTCCAAATGACAGGCACTTATAGATAGAAGCACTGTCACCTCCTGCTTCTTGGACTGTATCAGCGTGCAATGACCATCTAGTAAATGGGGTTTATACATGACAGTATGGAAGTTTGTTCAAACTGCAACTGGCTAATTCACTGGTACATGCTCTTAAGTCTATTGGATTTTGCTCGGTCTTTTACCTCCAATTTAATTAATTACTGACCAGTCCTAGCAGTATCTTTTACCCTATTAAATTAATCACCTGCTCTTTCTTCAAAGCTCAGCTGGCTTTCTATAGCAATAAAGAGTTACTTAACTTAATCTAAGCCCTTTTACAATGCTTATCACATTCAATCTCTCTACCAGGCTATCTGTGAAGTTGACTTGGCTTCTCAGAAAAGACTTCCTCTTTCCTTGGAAGTGATCTCTTGAGTGATGTCCCATTTTCAAGGAGACAGCATAATTCTCTAACAGCTCCTTAAGAAATTAGCCCTCTTCTTAAGGAAGGGTTGAAGAAGTCTGGGCAGCAGCAGCTTTATTTGGCACCCTTCCATTCCCTGTGAATGATGGTCCTCTCCTCAGGCACTGATTCCACTACTCTGATGACTGCAGTCTTGACCTTTTCATGAACTTTTCTTCTGTCTCCTGGGAGGCGTGTTTGAAAACTGTTTAAATTTATGGTGCTTTGCTTGACTGCAATGTTTTCTCAGGCAAACACAGAGGCCAGTTAAGTATGGTAAGGGATCTTTCTTTGTCCTTCAGGTTTACATAAGAGATCGCAGTTTCAAAATAGAAATTGTTTTGAAGGAATATAACAGCTTAGAATTTTCAGGTATTAATTTTTCCTACCCCTTTAACAGAATGTGATAAACAGTCTTTCTTCCTGCAAAGTATGCATGTTTATTTAGTCCGTTACTATAACTAGTCTTCAGTAAGTATAGTCCTTTAAACACAGTTCTTTCTGGAGTCCTTCACAACTCTCTAAAGTTTCCCTAATGGTGATACTAAACTGAGGCAAACATCGCTTTTTAGAGAGCCAATATTTAGAGTGCAAAATTTCCTCATTTTAATAATTCATACTGAGCAGCATTCAACTTAGCAATTGCTCATTTGGATGAATAAACAACATAGGCTGGTAGCTCAGCTGGAATAAATTAGTGTAATATTGTTTCAGTCACTAGAGTTACAGCAGTTTAGACCAGTGGAGGGTTTTGTCTCACATTTTTATTTAGGTGTGGTTTGGTTTTTTTTTTCTTCTTATTTACTCTGGCATTCATAACTGTACTAGATGGCAGCTTCACATAATTAATTAACTGATTCATCCAGATAGTCCCCTTGGGAAGTAGAGAGGTATGGTATGGTATGGTACAGATTATCAACTAAGGTACAAAGGAATGCTTTTTAAAGACATTGCCATTTCTAAAATGTCCAGTGTCTTGATGCTTTCAAAACATTGCATCATAGAATTGCAGAACCATAGAAATGTCTGGAAGGGACCTCTGAAGGCCTTGAGTCCACCTCCCCACCTGAAGCAGGGCTATTGCCGGTACCAGAAAAGGTCAGCCATGGCTTTGTCCAATCAAGTCCTGAAAACGTGCAAGCACGGAGACTCCATAACCTTTCCAGGCAACCTGAGTCAGTACTGCATTGACTTTCTCATGATTTTTTTCCCCTCTAGTATTCAATTTGACCTTCCGAAACCACAACTTGTGGTGGTCACCAATTTTTATATCTCTTGCCACTTCCTCGTAAAGCTGTGGTGGTGACTTCCTCCCCCACCTCCTGGGCCGCTCTACAATCTCCACACTGGGCCTTTGTGTAATGAGTTGGGCGGTTAAGTGTCCTTTGACCGTACCAGGAGCTTTTGCATGGCTAAGGTGGGGAGCAGCACTGACTGTACCAAGAACTCCTGTTGCCTGGCCCCAGTGGGGAATGAGAGCAGGAATAGTCAGTCATCCCCTGACAGCCTTGGAACATCCGTTACCCAGACTGTAGCTCGAGTGGAACAGGGCCAGTGTTATTGAAATTCCAGTAATTTGCTGATGACTAAAGCCGATCATCTTGTGGATCTATAAGCAGCAGTACTAAATGAGGCCCTTTGAGCTCCCCTGGACCGCAGAGGGCTGTGACCAGCATCTCCCTCCGAGGGGGACGCCTCTCAGAGCTCGCAAATTCTCCAGTTTGCAAAGTTCAGAGGACCATCGCTGAAAGCTGATGACGGGACCTGGGCTGAAACCTTCGACTCCTTGAGGCTCAACCCTCGCCCATTGAGAAATGCCGAGACATTTGAGGTGAATATTTCACTGAACTCGAGGGGGATTTTTAACAGGTATACCTTTGTTTATATAAATATCTTTGTGGCTGTGTGCTTGCATGTGTGACTTGACCTAGGTATCTGATAGCAAGTATAGTATAAATATTGCCATTTCAAATCTATCATTAAGTCACTGTTGTGATTGTAGTAAATTCTGTTGAATCACTTTGTAAATGTTAAATTAGTCAATGCCTAAGTGCTGCTAAATCTTATGATCCACCTTAAACTGTGAATGACCCTTAGACTGCTGCTACACACATAAAATCCCTTAAGACATAAACCATTGACAAAGTCTGGGACTAGGAGTGGATCCAGGCACACTTAAGCTCCATCAGGAATTTAGAAAGCAAGGGAGTCTTCTCTGAACCTCATGACTCAACAGGAGGGTCTTCCCTACTCTTTCTATTCCTTCCATTAGACATAAACCGTTGCCCAAGACTGAGACTAAGATTGGACCTAGCCGCACCTAAGCTCCATCAGGAGTTTAGAAGGTAAAGAAGTCTTCTCTGAACCTCATGACTCAACTGGAGGGTCTCCTTTACCCTTTTGTGTCTTCAGTCTCTGTGTAAATCATTCCAGTTTGATTCTAACTTGATTTTCCTTTGTACACTTCATCCACGTATTAAGTAATAGAGTTAAGAACTCTAAGAACTTTGTGAAGTTGAGCTTTTATAAACTCCTATTAAATCAATTTTCCTAATACCCTTTATGGTGATTTTTTTAAGTGGCCCAAACTACTCATTTGCGACAAAGGCTTAGCTCCATTATTTGTGTAATTGTTTCAGGGAGTGATAGGCAGGTAATTAACTCACCTCTTACCCTCTTTTCTGTCAAATTAAGCCAGCCCAACTCCTTCCACCTGTCCTTGTAGGCCATGTGCTCGCAGCCTTTGACTATCTCAGTAGCACTATACTGGGCCCTCTCCAGTTCCTCAGCACTGGCTTTACCCACTATATGCTGCCCTTCTGTACCTTTATATCTTTAAAAACCTGATCCAGATACAAAGATTGAGTAATCTGCCCAAAGCCAACCAAGATAGTTATTAGTCATGTTTTCCAAGAAATTTTGGAGCCAAAAGAGATAGGTAGGAGATTAGAGAGATTTTCAAAATTACCCAGGCACCTAGCAGCTTCTTTATCTATCTAGTATAATCTTGACCTGCGTCCTACTGACTCCCAGGCAGGCCTTCACTTAAAGGGCATAGAGTGAAGCATTTAGCTTTACCTCCAGTGTAACTACTTATGAAACAAAAAGTAGATGGATGTAGATTAAAATGTATTCAAGCTCAGGGGGCTGTGTGTGAAGCAAGGATGCATATAAGGGTTTGTTTGGAAGGATGATCGGTGGCCTGCCAAGTATTGCCATTAATGAATCCACCAGAGATTTGCTTTACTGTGCTTGAAAGGCTAGTTTCAGCCTGGATATTTGTTGTTTTGCACGCAGGTTGTTAATGTTTCAAATCTGTATCCCTGTAAATATCCCCAGAAATTCAGAAATAATGCAGAGATACTGCATGGTCTTTGGATATTGTTCAAGTTCTAGAATGAAGTGACTAAGGTTATGATTAACATTGTTTAATTTATTTATATTGCCATTGCACCTGGGAGCTTTAATCATTAACCAGAAGACCTACTTCAACTCCATGCACTGTTGGAATGCAGAACAAAGCAATAATCCCTGGTCCAGCCAGTATTCAGCTTAAGAACAAGGAAACAGAAAGCAGATGGGTATAAACACAAGTGTCAGTACAAGAAACAGTAAAATGACATTGATCAGAAGGATAAGCAGGACTGTCAGGGTACCAGAGGATACCATGAATTTTTGTAGGCATCACAGTATTGGAAAAGGAGTGGTGTTCTCCTTTGTGGTAGAAAAATGGATTGAAGTAAGGTCTGAGAAGAAAGACTAACAGCTTTGCATCACCTACACTGAGCATAAGCTGGTGACGGGACAGCCATCACAGGACTCCCATGTGACAGCGCAAGGTTTTAGTGAGCACACAGTAAGGTGGGGATAAAATTACCTCTAAGTTTCCCTGCTGGCTGGTGTGAAGAGCTGCTAGCTGGAGGTGAAAGGACTTTTGTTTGGAAGGGAGGGAGCTGAGGCTACCCGTGGATAACTGCTATCTTTGTAAAAGAAAATGTGTTGAAACTGTGGCAGATAGGAAAGAGCTAGGTGTGTGAGCCATTAATCTGGGACAGTTCTTTTCCGTACTCCAGTAAAAGGGGGAAAGCAGTGGGGTTGGCTATTTGGTAGAAGACTTTGGTTTTGTCCCTCTCATTTCAGCTCTTGCACTACTACCATTTCTCCCCTTTGGTGTTTTTGGCAATATCAGCTTGACTATATTTCTCTTTCAACATTAGCCTACCTCTGTTCTATAAAATTTGCAAGGAAACCTGAGTCCTGCAGCAGTCTGCAAGGTTTTGTAGTGTAGATGGCATGCAATGATGGAGGTCACTTTCATCCCTTTTACTCTTGACTGTTGAGATGGCACTTAGTGTTCAGGTGCTGCACTGAAGTTTTGACCACCTGGATGAGTTTCTGTCTCATTAACCCCTTCTATTATTCCTCAGCTCCTTACAGCAGGAGGTGAGCAATAGGAAGATCACAGGCAAAGCAGCCAGTGAATGAACACATCAGTGCACCATCTGCCATACCTTCCCAGCTCACCAGAGAACAGTTCTGCTCTCACTGACCTTACCAAGAACCCTATTAAGAGCTGAGAGATAGGGTATGTTAAGCATGAAATGTAGAAAAAACAGGGAGGCACTTAATATATAATGAATGGCATGAGCAGTTATGGTAAGAATTAGGTAGCACCCTGTCGTGGTTTAACCCCAGCCGGTAACTGAGCACCACGTAGCTGCTCGCTCACTCCCCTCCACCCAGTGGGATGGGGGAGAGAATCAGGAGGAAAAAGGTAAAACTCGTGGGTTGAGATAAGAAGAGTTTAGTAGAAAAGAAAGGAAGAAACTAATAATGATAATAATAATAATAATAATAAAAGGATTGGAATATACAAACCAAGTGATGCACATGGCAACTTCTCACCACTCGCAGACAGATGCCCAGTTAGTTCCCGAGCAGTGTTCCGCCCAGGCCAACTCCCCCTGGTTGATATACTGGGCATGACATGACATGGTATGGAATAACCCTCTGGCCAGTTTGGGTCAGCTGCCCTGGCTGTGTTCCCTCCCAACTTCTTGTGCCCCTCCAGCCTTCTTGCTGGCTGGGCATCAGAAGCTGAAAACCCCTTGACTTTTTAGACTAAACCCTACTGAGCAACAACTGAAACCATCAGTGTGTTATCAACATTCTTCTCATACTGAACCCACAACATAAAACTGTACCAGCTACTAGGAATAAAATTAACTCTATCTCAGCTGAAACCAGGACACATCCTAGTGAGGGGAAGGAAGTGGGCAACCAGAAAAGAGGTCTAGTGGATGAGTGAAGGCTACGTGAGAGAATGAGAGTTATCCATAATGATTTATTCCTCTCTCAGACATGTTTATGAAAAAAACATCATTTCTTTTAATATCAAATAGCATGGAGTGGGGTACAGGGGTTGGCCCTGGTTTTGCCCGTATAAAGTGTCTTTGTTGACTGAGCTACCGTGGGACACTGGAAACATGTGGATTCATCTCACATGATAAACTTAGGAATGTATAGATGAGATAAAAAGGATTTTATTTCAAATTCTAAACACACTCCTGAAAGGATGTGAAATGTGCCTAGAAAATTAAACGTGTCTTCCTTAGTCAGGTAACCTACATTTGAAAAAATTCCCGTTGGAGTTTCAAGTTTAACTAAAGGATTTAAACCACACCTGTGAGTATGGACTCTGAGCTAGCTACGGTATCGATGGAGATTCATTTCTAAATGTGTTTCCTCTGAAAACAGTGGTAGGATTCAAACCTCTCAAACTGAGTTTTATCAGAATGCATGCACTAGAGTGAGAAAGAAAAGAAATAAAGGGGCTCAGTAAGAAGACCCCTGCCCACAAGAAGACAGGGACAGGTCTTTTTCTTTGAGTGTTCTCTGAGGCCAACAGCCTTTCAATGACTTCCCAAATGACAGTCCCCTCTGAGATTTGTTTGCGCGTCTGCTCTTTGCCGTTCTCACCTGTCTGCTGACTTTGACTCCTTTTGCGAGCCCCTTGTTTGCTGTGTTTTCACACTTTTTCTGAGTTACAGAAGATGTTCTTGCCGTTCTTACTCAGATGCTCACAAGTAAGGCTCAATCTCCCTGTCTCCTCAGAGCATTTTGCCTGACCCAGGGTCCAGCAGCCAGTACCGTCCTGCCCAGACATACCTAATAAGCTTTTCTAAACAAATGCATACCATGGAAACATTACAAACAATAAAGAAAAAGATGCTACTTGCCATAACTGTGAAATAACATTTGTCTGTGAAATCCTTCCAACATAACACAATTCTCTTTGCCTAAACCCTGCATTTTGTTATTAAATGTGGAAGGCAAAATTAAAGAATAAGCCCTTATACTTAGTTTATAATATTTAAAAATATTTTTCATTTAAAAGTAACGTGAAATATTTATGGTGATAAAGTCTAAAGGACTTTGAACTTGAATAATACGTAAAAGACCTTAAAATAATCCACATCTTAATAAGCAGTTCTTAAAGGTCTTGTACTTGCACAGCACCAAAATAAGACATGCATGAATATACAGGACAACTCACCTAGAATGGTTTTCTAGCTGAACAAAGTTAGTGTTCTGAAAGGTTATAGCAGATTAAGTTTTTCCTGTTGCAAGCCAAGCAGGTCTCCAATGTGTGTGACATTTCAAATACCTTTGTGGAGGAAAAAAATGGACTTCTTGTTGGATTTGTCTCAGGTGTGTTGCTGAGTTTGAGCTAGAACTAAGCTCTGAAACACCCTTCTTCCTTGTTTTTTAGCCTCCTCCAAGAAGATCTTAAGATGCTTTGCTACAGTCTGTCTCATCCAGGCATCTAGCACAAAGCCTTAAGAAGTGTCAGGTAAACACATGTAATCCCTGCTCCACCTCACCCTTTGGTTTCTAGCCAGGCTCGGGTTCTCCTACTGCTCCTACATAATTTGATAGGGATAATCTTTCCTTGCCTGACCCTGACTCTTTTATTCTCATCCTCCAGGCGTTTTGTATGACTTCTGATACTATCAGACATGACATTCAAGTCCCTAAAGCCAATCTGCAGTTTTAGATACCTTGCTCTGTCATTTCTTTTTCACCTTTCTTTATCTAATTACTTCTTTCTGTGCCTGAAACTCGCTATTTTTACACTTGGACTTACCTGCTAGACATTTATACTAGCATACCCTAATTTTCTACCTTTTAAAAAAAAGCACTGTGTACTGAAGCTACACTTTATTTATGTGACAGCTGAGTTTCTTATGTCAACAAACAAATTATGTAGTCAAGTATTTAGATTCAGGAGCATATATTTCTTAAGTGGATCCTAGTTTCTCCTTCATTTAAAACATAAATGTACATTGTCATTTACATTCCTACTTTAAAGCGGAAAAGTCAAGATAAGTCTTGCTTACATTCATCTTTCCACCTTGTCTAAGAATGACAGGTCTGGAGGTTTTCAACCCACTCCTGATTACAACTATTATTTGGTTTGGGCAAAGCACGAAAAAGTGGACTGACTATAAGGTGTTTTTTGTTTGCATGAAACCAGAGAAAAGACGTAATTAATGATCTGGTTAGGCCTTCTTACCTGCAAAAAATAATAGATACTATTACTACAAATGCAGAGAGACAATTCCTTTTAGGATTTTGTATCAAATACCATTCCCCTTTGTGTCTTTTTAAACCTCAGTAATTTGCTGGGGCTGTACAGCCAGTTAGTGCAAATGGTTGTTTTTGAATTACTAAACATTCGAAAGTACACTAATAAAACACCTTGTCATACTTGTGTAAAAGCCAGCATGGCCATAAAAAAAGTCAAGCCCTTAAGTCACGTAGCACTTTTTGAATGTCTACAGTAAATACCTCAGGAAAGCAGCTCTCACTGTTACCAACAGCACTGGAGATGTTTACAATCATTTATAATAGAACACATCAAGAACAGAGAGACCTTGCATTACAAATTTTGCATTAGGGTACATGTAGCAAACAGTGCATAAGACTGCTATAAAAACATAGATATATTGAAAGAATATTCACCATTTTATTAATGGTCCTTTAGAGGGGTTTTTACATTCTTCCATATATTTTCTTGCAGAAACTGTCCACTTGATCTATTATATCCAATGAGGATACCTTGTCTGCATTGACATCTATACTCTTGGAAATAGATAAATGGAAACTATCAGAATTAATGTATTGATAATGGTTATCTTCACACTCTACTTTTAGTTCTGGTGTGCCGTAATCCAAAGATACAAGTGGTTTTAACTAATCTCAAGGAATGCAGACCTTATTTTTTTTATTTTTATGTAGTAGTACTGCAGTGCACTGCATTGTAAAACAAAAGCAGGTTGTTGCAAAGGGCTCAGATGTCTACCAGCTAGCGCCAGGCTGTCAACCCTTCTCTATACTGGGGAGCAGCTGCTCACTGGAGTAGACTCTCTGACTTCAGCTGGTGCTAATAAGCAAATAGCTGGTTCCATAAGTGACTAAGGACATGAGGAGGTCATAAATTTCTGGTTTGTCTGAGGAGTGTTACTGTAAACAATTCAAAATACAATGCAAACCTATTAAATAAAGGCCAGTTAGAAAGAGTTCTAGCTGTGAGAAAGTCTCCTGATCATGACTATGGTGTTTCATAAAATGTTTTTAGAATGGTGTAACTCCACTGTGACTGCAACAGCAGTGTGAGCTGTTGAGTAAGTCCCTGGAGGCTGCATGGGTTTCAGGTCTCTCTGACCTTAGACTTGATATTGAGCATGTCTCTTTAGGTCAAATTTTGTAAAGGCATTTAAATACTGACCTTGTTTTCTTGCCATCCTTTGCTTGTGTTACCTATGAGGAGTCAAATATATTCCGAGTAGTGAGATTTTATGAGGTGCCGTTATTGCAGATGTATGAGTTGAAGGTACAGTGGATATTCCTAGCTTCTACTGTCAAATAAACAATAGTAATTCAAGTTATTCCTGATGTACTTCATTTCAAGCAAGCGCCGAGCCATTTCACCTTAATCTATTTAATGTAGCTCCTAGAAGATCTATAT
Source organism: Pandion haliaetus (assembly GCA_013401275.1). NCBI lineage: Eukaryota > Metazoa > Chordata > Aves > Accipitriformes > Pandionidae > Pandion > Pandion haliaetus. The sequence continues at coordinate 32,063 of VYZV01034516.1, read as the reverse complement.
CTGCTTGAAAAACTGTTTAGGCTGCACAAGTACAAAGGCTTAGGCACACACAAAGTAAGTATGGGAGATCTATAGCTGATAATAAGTGACTATGTGGAAAGGGATGTTTAGGGTCCTGACAAAATTATAGGCTGAGCCTGCCAACTAGCTGGTGGTTCTGGTCAGTTCAAACATTTGGTGTTTTATCTTCAATAAAATAAATGCGTTTATACGTGCTGTTCCTGACTGCCGGATGTCACCATAGATCTGAGACCTGAGGGAGGTTTTGATGCAGAAATGACTTTAGGGTGGTATGGTAGAGTGTCGCATGGAGTATTCATCATTGCAGTAATTAACATAAGCAGTAATGACCTCCAGGTCAGGTAGATTCTTATACTTAACGGCTATCTGAGCAGTGAACGTTGCCTCAGACCATTAACTCCTCCAGACAGTCATTTGAGTGTGACTTAACTGCCAGCCACTCTTGCCCAACATTAACAGGTACTCATAGCTGGTTTCCCAAGCTTCCCCTATCATGCAATGGTAGGGAGTTTTACACCTCCTTCAACCAGAGATGGTTTAAAAGTGTCCTAGTTTACCTAAAATTTCCTGAAAAAATGATGATCAGGGTAATAGTTTGCAATCGACTTGAGCTGTAGTAAGGTGGATGAGATACTCACCCCTTTCCCAACACTTATTTTAATTTGATGAGAAAATACATGCTGGGCCCAAACCATTTTGTGTTTAAATAATCTTGCTGTGACATTACAGTACAGAAAATAGCTGCAAACTAAACTGCATTATGACAGTACATACCTAGTCATATTTACCTGCGCCACAGCAACAGATGTTATTGTCATACTATCTGAAAACCAGTGCTGCCTGAGCTCATTTAATTACTGTTTTAAAAAGTGGATTCAGGTACCAAACTCTTCTGCTGGGTGGGTTTAAAGAACAGTTTAGCATAGTATTTGTTCCATTATATTATCTCTGCAAATCTGTCTAGAAGTCCTGAAAAGCTCTAGGATGCATAGAAGAGCTGCATTCTCATTCTGCAGCAAACAAATTGAAGTTATTTCAAAAGATTGGATGGCAAGATAACATTTTCAAAGGTCATTCACAGTATCTGACGTGGAAGCGTATGCAACTGAAGGCAGTATTTATCTTATTACTTTACTAGTTCATGGTCTACTAATCAGGATATCCACCTCCGTGTTCCCAACTAAAAAGATAAATAAACAATAAATCTCTTCTGTGAAAGTTCTCTCCTTTTTTTTAAAGAGATCAAGTCGATCTCATTTTGACAAAATAACTCAACAAGCTAGTGGAAACGTGGCTAGCATGAAATGCAGTAATGTCTTTAGAAGTCAAATTTGATCACATATTTTTTATTTTGGTGAGGTCATTACCTAGTGGCTTCACATCTTCATGGGAGGGGATGGAAATGACAATCAAACCCAGCCATACTAACTGGATGTTTCAATTCTGTTCCATATAGGAGTACCAGTTACAGTTTTGCTTCAATTAAAAAAATGTAGTTGAATTGCTCATTGCCAATCTTAGCATATGTCAGACTTGATTAAAAAAGAATAGAAATGGACAGTAGAGGTTTTGGGAGTCTCCTGAGAAGTTTTTGGGTGCTGGCATGAGCAAAAAGTATTGAGGAAAAATCAAGTACTTGCATTAAGAAAAAAAAAAGATTACTTTTATGTAGTGAGGATTGTATGACAGGTGAGGCTGACAGTGAAACTGCATATCATTTCTGGCTTGTAAAGGGTTGGTATGGAAGATATCCTCTTTGCCCAAGGAAAACTAACCAACATTGTCTTGACAGCTGGATTAGTGTAAATACTATTTCATGTCCATTGAAATTCCTATACTTTGAATAATTTTTCCAGCAGTCGTAAGAAAATGGCAACAGTCCTAGTATAATCTGTTGGAGATGTACTATTACAAATTTGTAATCACAGGTCTGATTTCCCTTCATACAGAAATACTTCTGTTCCTTGCTAATCCTTCACACTCCTATTCAGTAGAAAGTAAAAAATGTAAAATATTTTCCAAATTGTGTTAGATCTTATCAAGAACCTGAGCCTTCTGTTCTATGAAAATTCTGTGATTTGGGAAAAACAAAAGTGTTTTCTGAATGTTAATGATTTCAGGGAGAAATGGGAAATGCATATCTATGGATTTGCTTATCTCCTTAAATATTGTAAAATGTATTTGCTATACACATGTGGAACCACAATAGTTGAGGTATCAGACGTCTGGGATTTGTCAAGGTCTCATGTCTTTTACACATGTATTTAGAAAGTTTTTATCATACTTACTGCAGCAAATCATTCTGTAGTATGACCTATCTCTCTTTATGAATTACAGTTGTCTTCTGTAATTCCTAAAAAGATTTAAAAACTCAGGGGAATGTAGAGGAAATGATAGCATTTTGTTCAGGTGTGGTACCTCATCATCCCTTGCCCCTTTAGACCAGAGGTAGATAGGTGCCAAAAAACATAATGTAATTGCAACCTTGATTTTTAAACTATTCTTTAGAAAAATTGTCAATAACATAAATGGCCAGAGTCACTTACATCTACTTTTATCCAGAAGGGTCTGATTTAACATTTTGACTAAAGCAGCAGAAGCTTCAAGCCTGTGTGGAATAAAGACATTTTCATTATATATTTGAATTTTGGTCAAGGGTTCCATTATGAAGAAATACAAAGAGAAATACTGTGAAGAAATCACTCTTTATACTACCACTTCTTCCATTTCAAACTCCAACTCTTCTTTAACATTCATATTTACAGAACATGGCTATGTTATTTTTTGTACTTCTTTGTAATGAACTTCTCTCGCTCTTTAGCTTTCTTGGAGTGTCCTTTGATTCTTCCCAGACTGATTTTGAGCGTTTTGCTGACACCTTTGCATTATTCTTATTCATAGAATGTGTTTGACTTTCGACTTTATAGAATTCCTTTTGACCCTTTTCAGAAACATCATGGGGTTAAAGCTTTAATCCCACATGCCTTTCAAAGCATCTTTTGACTCTGTCCCACATTTATCACACTCTCATCTTTATAAACCCTGGTTTATCTGTCAAAAAAAGAGAAACAATCTCCTCTGTCCTACACCTCCACAATTTTCTTGCCCTCTCATGATTCAGAAGCAGCATGGATTATAATTGTGTGAGGTTGATAAGAAGGTTGGTAGGAAAGGACCTCTGGAGGTCACCTTCTCCCGTAGAGGTAGGTCGTGTGCCCTTGACCCCTGACTGTCTTGGAGACTCTCTGCCGGACCCTCTCCACTTTCTCCACATCCCTCTTGAACTGAAGGGGACCAAAACCAGGCACTAGAAACTATTGCAGATGCATTTCACCACTGCTGAGCAGATGGAATATAGCTCCCCCTGCTAGCCATGCTCCTCCTAACGTAACCTGCTATATGAATTGCTCTATTTGTGGGGAGAGCTTGCTTCTTACCTTGGTGCCCCCAGTAGCCTCCAGGGGCTTTTCAGCAGGATGATACCCAGGGGAAGTACTCCTAGACAGTAGCCCTATTTCCCTGATACCCCACCCCTCAAGTCCATTTCTTCTTCCTTAGTTGTCTCTTCAGTCTCTCCACCTCTGAGTTTATTTCTGGTCTTTTTTGGTAGACCCCCAGCTGCAACTCCCTTCTGCCTCTGATCTTGTGCAGGTTAGCTTCAGCTGCAAATTCCTGAGGCCACAGGTTGTTTGAGGCCTTGTTTTCAAAGGGTGAAGAGGCACTGAAATGATAATTACAAGTTTGAAAATATAGTAAAAAGAACGTCATGGACTGCATTACTTTTTTTTGTTGTTTCAATACCCATACCATAAAGACAGAAAATAAAAATTTACATATGAATGGTCCGAGTTTTTTATCACTTGAAATATTTACAGTGGGTTTGGGTAGCTCGTATTGCTCTATCTCAACCAGAAGTCATTGAATGCATGCAGGGACTGCTGGCTCAAATTCTGTGTCCACTTTTATGAAAACAGTTAGATGAATTGATAACAGTGCCTCTGGCCTTCAAAACCTGGGTAGAAGAGTTTGTCATTAGAGATTATCATCCTACATGTTTTTTTTTTACATGTGGTTTATTAACTCTGTGGGAGCTGGAGAAAAATAAGAGTGAAACAGAATACTCTTGCAGGAAAGTAGGAAGAATATGCTGCTTTTTATGGCTGTTACTTTCTCAGGTGGAAATAAAGCCAACTCCTGTGAAAAGGTATAAGCTCCAACAGAGCTGCCAAAGTCTCCATGGAGTAATATGTGGATATCTGCTGCTTATGTATCAGGCAAATTTAGACTGACTCTCTTGTCATACAGGAAGGGAAAACAGTAGGGAGGGACATAAATAATGCCATTAAATCACAAAACATGTAGCGTTTCTTAATGCAATCAAGGGGGTATTGTAAAGATTGATTATCACCTACCAAGACTAAACTATCTAGGTTTCCTTCTATAGTTTAAGCCTGTTTTCATTCGTAAAAGTTGGTTTAGAGCCAGATACCAACATAAATGTTTTGAATAGCCCCTTAGGGAATCTGATTCTCATTTCATGTTTGTAGAGGAACTGGGGAGACAAGTTTGAAGAGGCTAACGTGTATCTTTCTGAATACCCTCCCTGTCACCTCACCTTTCTGAAGGTTTTCAAAATAGTTTTACAAGTTTTGGTACTCAGAAGAGAAGAAGCAAGCACGTGGGAAACAGATTTGGAAACTATTGCATGATGGATCTGTAGTCAAAAAGTCAGCCTTCTTTTTGTGGTAGGACTGGGAAAAATTGTTGATAACAAAATTAATTTGAAATGATGCCTTTTTCTCTGCAGTGTGTACATAAAGAGTTATTACACCAAAGGTTGAGGTTTCTTTTCCTTAATTTCATGTAGCCTACTTCCTTCATGTGCATGGCTCAGCAGCAACTGCAGTCACATTTTTATAACGCTGTATTCAAGAATATCAGGCTGTTACCCTGACCTGTCTTCCCAAAGCAGTCAGGCACACAAATAATCATAGCTGTCAGAAATCATGTCCATCACAAATAGTGTGTAGATCAGCACATCCTTCTAAAGTGAGTGCTGTTAAACACAGCAGCCCCAGCAGATTTGTTAAGCAATATTGTCTTGCTTTAAGCCTACTGAAAGTGTCTTTTTCTGCAGGCCTGCACCTGGAGAGAATGGGACTGAATAACGTCTTTCAGATCGGTGATCATCAGGCTAAGCCGTCTAAACCCCTTGGTAACAGAGGGTAGTAAGGGTTGACGAAAATAACTCAATCCAACAAGATTTCATGTGTCGTGAGTAGTAGCTCTAAGGGACCTCAGGAAGCTGTTTTACTGAAAGATACTACTTATTCTATTGTATTGTACTGTACTGTATTGTGCTAAGTTTCATGTGCCTAGTTTTGGTCCCCTCCAGTTCAAGAGGGATGCTGCGTAACAGTAACTGTCTGGCAATAGTCATTCCCTCTGTATCTGTGATTAATGTGCGCGCTCCACGCTGATTATTCACAGCTCTGAAGTCCAGAGGGCAATAGAAATATTCTTCAAGGTTGGTATTGATTTTTCTTATCTTCATGTTATGAATTTCTTTCTGCCCCGTGATTACTCCAGAATTTCTTCTGAAAAGTTTTGAGCTGGACTGGTATTTCTGTGGCCTCATGACAATATATTCCTATTGCTGTGTGTTTGCGAGGTAGGTCAAGAACAGTCCTCAGCAAACAGGACAGCTTTTGGTATGAGAGGCTGCAGGAACTGTCTTCACACGTATTTACGGGATCTCACTTTGCGCTCTATTTGCTCTGTCTTTGGCTTCCATCCGTCTTACTTGCACAGCGGCAAATAATTTCTGGAACAACCCAGCAGAATGGGAGCTGCTTTATTCAACTGGTGGGGCAGGCCACTATTATTGCAGGTGTCTTGTGCCTGAGCATCACCTGAGATGAAGGCTGGATATTGAAAAGGACGTGATTACTTGGCAGTAATAGTACTTCTAAAGAATGTACTCGCAGTTACCAGGAGTAAGCAGGTAAGACTGCAGTGATTTTGTGGACCAAAGTCTTCTCTTGCCCATTTGACTGTACTTAACGTGTGTGCCTAACCTAACACAACCAAGCATAGCATGAACTTACGGTATTGCAGTAGGCCCGTGGGACGCAGTTCTTACTGTCAGCATGGGCATCCTTTTTACAGTAGCTTAACTAAGGTAAGTCTCTAGTGTAGCATTAAAAGCAGGAAGAAATTTCTGTAGGTGCTCAGGCTGTAGGCAGTATATACATTTTTAATAATCAAATGCTGAATGAACCGAGAGGTCCTCTGTACCCTGAGATTTTGGGTTACAGACTGTGGATCCCTCAGTGCAAACTGCCTCAAACATTAGGTTATCTCTTTTCCAATTAGCAATCATGTATTTTTATTTCAAGTTTTGTAATTTATAGCATAAATTTATATAATGAAAATATTTTAATTTTATTTTTTATATATTTTTGGTGAAATATTTTATAAAAATTCATGGTTTTCCTGGAGCATCACCTGTTTTTAATAATTTTAAGATGTCAGGAAACACACATCATGGACATTTTAGGTATGAGTTGCCACAGCAACTGGTGGAATCAAGCCTGCGTTGTCNCCTAGTCCTTTGCAGACCTATCGGTTACTGACTACCCCTGTACTTCTCCTACCTCACCTCTCCATTTTTTTTTGCATCTACATCTTACTCTGTCATGTACCTCATCTGCTATAACTTTTATCATGTTGTCTTGCAGAGTGTCTGGCCCAGGACAATTCTCTTTTTATTTTCTGTTGACTCTCCCTGGCAGAACCACTCATTTGTTTTCTTGTCTGTGTATGCTATTCTCAGTCTACACCTTATTATATTCATCTTCACTTAGTTGCTTTTTTTTTTTTTTTTTTTTCTCCTTTAAGAGCCCCCGTGCTTCTAATCCATAAGTCATTGCAGGAAGGACACACTGATTGAAAACCTCTCTCTCCAGGCAGAATGGTAAATTGCTTTTCATTGCATGATTCAGATTTCTTGAAGTCTTCAATTTTACCTAGGTCCACTTTTATTGAAAAAAACCACAGACAACCAAAGCCAAATAAAGGCAAAACAAAAATACCTTTTTAGGATGATTTGAAAGCAAATATTTTAGTTTGCATATCTTTAAGTGCAATTTACTGCAGGAGTGCAAGCCTGTGATTTTTTAGAGTCTGAGTCTAGACATATTTATTGCTGAAAGCACCCAGCTGATTTACTGGTAGGGCAAAGAAAAATGCAGGAGAATTTCAGCAGTAGTATCTTGCATAGTGGCAAGGAGGATTCTGCTAGCCTGGTGTTCACAGGTTTGCTTGCAGCAGTCTAGGAGTAGCTGGTTGTGGGATGCCTGATGCTCTTTTTTGTAACTTGACTGTGATGAAGAGCCCCAAAGACAGCGTACCAAAATCTGGCTTTCTGGAGCTACTTGTGGAGCAAAATTGTTCCCTTGTAAAGATGCGTTTCTCCTTTTCTTCCATTGGTCACGTGCACTAACGAATTTCTTTTGAAATACTAACTCATTTGCTATGGACACACTTGAAGTTTGATTTGACACTAGAAAAGTGACTTATTTCTTAGTCAATGAAAACCCCACTTACAATAAATGCATCTGTTCTTCATTCATGAGCTTCCAAAGGGAGTGGAACAGCTTTTCACACAAAAATAATGAAATTGCTGTCAGATACCGAAGGGCTAAGAAAGCACGTTTTAGTTTCTTCCCTAATGCCTTTCTGCAAAGACACGCTCACAAACACACACACATATAAAGGTCAGAGTCAAGCCTCCAGCAACTGTGGAAGTTAATTTTCTTTGCTTTGTTGTCTTTTTTTTTTTTTTTTTTTTTTTTTTATTTTATTGAATTTCCCGAGCNTTTTTTTTTTTTTTTTTTTTTTTTAATTTACTGCAATTCCCGAGCACTTATGCTGTCAGTAAGAGTTATGGAAGCTCTAGGCAGCGAATCATTTCATAGCTTATCTGGAGATTGCCACATTTTATACACATATTGTACATTGTCTCGTGTCCTCGTACCAATCTGTTAGGATGGCATAGTTTCAAGTTAGTCAGACTTGCCGTAGGGAATTAAAGAATCTGCCAAGATTGGTATGAAGAAAGGAACAGGACACTAGTGAAACTTTCCCCTCCTCAGAACATCTCATATCTGCAGTATTGGTGTGCTGGAGGCATGTTGGGTTAACTTGTTCTCTGTGGTCCTTCTGCAGAACTGGAGGAACCCATTATATATTCCCTTCAGACTTTTCAAATGATACATGCATTGATCCAGCCTCTCAAGGAAAACCTCAAATTCAGCTAAAATCATCTCAACCTGGCATATAGCAAGTTTTGCTTCAAATAAAGATATCTCAAACGTGCAGAAGTTCAGGTGAAAAAACCATTTTTTATCTCTCTTTGCTCAAGGTCTTGAAAACATAATCAGTTAAGGGCTGAGTAATTGTATTCCGGATCAGACTCTCCACATAATCTTTTTCATACCTATTACAGGTTCACGGGTTGTGAGAAGCCTAATGCTTGACACTCAGAGTAACAGCTTTGCTGTGCAGGAGGTGTTATTTTTCCATCTTCTGGCTTTTAAAGACAGACTGAATGCATGTAATAAAATATTAGATGGGTATCTGTGACATAATGTATCTAGGGGACATTGCGATTATGAAAACGTTATGACTAGTTGTTAAAAACCCAATCTATTCTTCTTAATAAGTGTGAGGAATTGCTAAAGCCCCAACTACAGGTGATATAATTTCTTTTTTTTTGATGTTGCCTGGAAGGGAAGCATGTAGAAAAGTTCCAAACAAGACTGAAATTCTCAGTGTTTCTGGGAAGTTTCATAAAGTGTTTGGGACATCGATAGCGATAGATAGAGTTCAGCTTCTGTCTCTTGCCAATGACCTGTGCTTACCAGAGTCTTCCTGTAAAAGAGGAAAAGAAAACAAATGCATATATATGTTTTCCTGACTTATGTGAGGGAACTATATGCATATATAGAACGAGAGAAGAAATTTAGTCACTTTACATACACATCAGATGTGTAAATTATGTTTACACTAGCATGGGGAAAACCTAGCTAGACTTTTTTTGCTTTGCTTACACTGGTATGAATAAGAGATTGCTCTGATGAGGGCTGTGGATTTAGTCCAGCTTTATGGTGGTATAACAAAGAACAAAACCTGGCCTAAGTTGCTTATCTCTTCAAGTAAGTTGATTTACTTGCACTTAAAGTAATTTCATTTGTAATCTTTCTTTTTTTATTTGGGAGTGAATCGGTATTGTTCGCATGTAAGAGAGAAGGATTTTCCAGTACCCAGGAACTTGAAACTGTCAGGTTATGCGTGTCTCCAAGAATACTCTGCTGTAGTACAATCCCCGAACCAACGTATTTCAGAGAGTACAGTAGCAAATGTCACATCCCCTGCTGACCAGAGCAGACGCTGCTGCTCCCCTGATTGAGTGGGTTCCAAATTTTGCATGCCTATACCTGCATCTTGCATGTGGGAATTAATCCTCAATCTGATTATATTAGAGCTGACAGCCTTCCAGGCCCCTCCAGCTGTCACCAAAATAAATTCTCCACCAGCCTTTCCGCCTGTCCAGAATTCCTTAGGTGATAGGGGATACGTTTTTCTGGTTCGCGTCCATCTATGGTGACACAGAGCGCAACGTGGCTGCAATAAAGCTGATGTGTTCCCTGGCAAGAGAACTCACGGGCTTGTCTTTTTCTTATCCAGGTTAATTCAGTTTTCATGAGGTTTGACTCTGACGCTGTGGTTGTGTAGCATGAAGCTAAAATGCCTGCTGGCTTCACAAATAGATGCCGCAGGTTGCAGGAGGAGTTGTCAGTCAAGGTTGGAGACTGCTGTTTCATGAAACATTCACAACCTGGAGAGAACTGTGGGTTGATTCTACTAGCTTTGATGTGGAAGAGGGACTAACTAGCATACCACTGTCTCTCAGGTCACAGGGAGGCCAGATAGACATCTGGGACACAGAAGGCAACTGCTGAGATGAGGCATCCCTTTGAAATGGGACTAAACTTCACAATAGTCACTCCTTGAGCTAGGAAATCAATGAATTCTAATAATTTCGTTTCTGATCAGCGTGAAATTCCTTTGATGGCTTGAATGGCTAAAGGTTTTTTGGAGAGGCTCTTGAGACAAAAAGGCAATTTTAGCAGCCTTAGTTAAGTCCTCCTATCTCTTTCCAATCTATTTTAGACTCTCTGTTTTCTCTTACAGTCCCCTCAGTCTTCTCAGTACTTTTCCTCAGGCAGCAGGCCAACAAATAAGAGTCCACAACAAAGCCCTTAGCGATTTCATCATTCTTAATTCTTCAGAAAGGAAGATGGGGTATTTAACTCCTTTTTTCCGCTAAATGGCTGAGACAGTTCACTTTGTTTTCTCATCCTTCTTGCGTCTAGATAATCAGTACCACTGTCAAGAAGGTATGGCAGGAAGGTCAATAACAGAGGTAGAACTATCAATTTTCTTCTACACATCACAGAGAAACAACGGTGCCAGGCAAACGGTAAAATGCACCCTTTATCAGTCTTAGGCCCGAGAGAGGGATGGAGGAGTAGAGACTTCACTTCTCTCATGCTTTAGAATAAGGACTAGCACTAACATGATCTTCACGCTGGAGTGCAGCAATCATATCCGTTCATCTCTCCTTCAGGCTCAGAACGAGGGTGCACAACGGTAGGATATGCTGGTGTTGGGATTTTTAACCCTTCTCTGATCAAAGGGAGTTACAGTATGGCTAATTGCCTCACTTCTACATGGGTCTGCAGAAGAAGATGGAGACGGAGTTAGGCCTGTCCCGACACTGAGGACAGGGATTTAGAGCTGGGGGTGGAAGAATTTCAGCACAGGTGGAGAAGTACATGTTCACAGATTCCTCCTGAAGTCAGCTCTGGCTTAGGCTGTACTCCTGGTGGAGTTTGAGGATGGGAGGGCAGCAGCGTACAGCTCCTCAGGAGCTGTGAGAAAGAACCAGTTCCTGGAAAAATGAACAAGCAACCTCCTGGCAATGGGCAGTTATGTTGCTGCTGGGCCATCCCTTCTGTATCATACTGCTTCTGCCTTGGCCTTCCCTCACGTGCTCCAGCCCGGCATCCTGCTATGGAATGAAAAGAACACTTGGTGCTCTCTTCTGCTCTCAGACAAGGGAAAGAAAGGCCAAGCAGCTGACACGTTTGCGTATGTTTGACATGAGTGGTGGACACAGCATCACCTGAAGTTCACACTTGCTCCATCCCAGAACAGGCTCTGGGGACCTCGAGCAAAAACTTTCTCTGCCCAGCTTTCGCACTTCCCCCTGCAGTCTAACTGCTCGCTCTCGGCTGCTGTCAGCGGGCAGCGAGCGGCTGCAGCGGGCCCAGGGTGGGAGTCTTGCTGTGAATCCATTGACACCCCCGAGTGGGGGGACAGTAGGAAGTATGCTTGCCCTCCCCCTCAGAAACAAGAAAGCAAGTAAAATGAATTAATGTGTCATTACCTCTGTTTTAGGTAATCCAATAGTCAGTTATGGCTAATAACAATATAACACAGCTATTGTGTTAAAATAATATTCCAAAATGTTCATCATCTATATTGGAAAGTAAATATACCACTATCCTGAAACATCATTCATACAGGTTTTTATCATTAACTTTTAATAAAAGGTTAGCATTTTTTAAGAGAGATATTTTGGAAGAATGGAGAATAATTATTTGCTTTCACTGTAAAGAAGATGCCTTTCTTAGTCAACAATTTAATGAATGCTAAAACCAGTCATCTAGCTACAGGTCACAAAACTTGTGTAGAAAGGCAACCTGGAAGTTTGATAGAAGTTGTTAACTGTATCAATATTTACCCTATTAAAGACTAAAATCAATATCTAAGTCACAGCATAGGTCGCAAGAAGTCAAAACACAGTCATTACAGAAAGATAAATAAGTTCTGTTGTCTTTGGTCTGTGTGATAAAGTCAAATGTGGACACAAGCTGACAAGCATTTCCTGATACAGCAGCTGGTGTGGCAACAGCTACTTAGTTACCTGAAATACATACTTGCATTCAGACAGGTTTCTTCAAATAATCTCACTTGCTCAATATTTTTGCGTATTCCATGGAAGAGGTCTTCAAGCAGTGTGTGAGCTGCAGGCTGTTAAATTCCAAATATTAGTTCAGATCCATCCTTGCAGAACCGAAATGGTTTTAAGGTGTGACAGCTGCAGGAGCTGTTGGGTTTTGGTCCTGTTAGAAGGTTTGTAACCAAGCTAGGATGCTAATGGGATGGCAGTGGATGGATGGACAACCCGGTGGGTAAAGAAATGGTTAGGTGGTTGGGCTCAGAAGGGTTGTGGGTTTAGAGGCTATCGCCTTTGTCAAAGGTGCAAGGTAGTGCATTCTCATCAGGTCTGCAGAGGATACAAAACTGGGGCAACCAGTTAGTACGTCCAAGCAGGACTGCCGTGCAGAGAGGCGGGGAGGTGGGCCAACAGCAGTGTGCAACGTAGATCTCCAACGGTACCTGGGGCTGTATCAGGACTGCAGCCAGCAGATTGAGGGAAGGGTACTTCTACATACATGATACTATGTCCAGTTTTGGGCTCGCCAGCACTGATAAACTGTACCGAGTGCAGGGAATGTCTGCCAAGATGGTTGGGGTCTGCAGCACTTGCACTGGGGGTGGGGGGAGCGAGGGAACTGGCCTTGTTCAGCCTGGAGAAGAGGGGACCTGGGGGCTGGACGCACCTGACAGCCATTCCAGGTCATTCCAATCTGGATCGTCCCATGATCTTATGATTAGCCTATGATCCCATGACTGGGTAATCAGAGTCAGATTTGCTCCTTTATCCTCATTTTTCAGAAGGGATCAGAGGGAAAGACACATAGCAAGCTTCCCAGTAGCCAAGTTTGGAAGTAAAGGCTGTGGACTTGAACTCTTGAACTTTCAAAGCAGTGAAAACAAAAAAAATGACCTGCGAGTCCAGGATTTTGGACCCAAATACCTACCAACTAATACCCCCCACAAAATATGCTATGGATTCCAACAAACTGCAGTGAGCTCTCTGGTGTCTTCAGCTTGTTGGAATTTTCAAAGCTCTCCAGCACATTGCAATTTTAGGTGGACTGAAAATGGAACAAGAGGTTTTCATACCTGATTCTCTAACAGCGGTCACCACCTTCTATCCAGATGCAAAAACTGGACCCTGCCTTTAGAACTCGTTCTGTGATAAAGAACGGACATTATCTTTTTAGCTTTTGGAGATCTGTTTCACTGAATTCGTAAGATCTGATTTTCTGATGCATGCTACAAAGATTGTCATCCTTGAATAGGTTTCTCTATTAAAATAGGGGACATCTTTCTATGCAAACATACCCTACCAAAATTAATCAATTTCTTTATTGCCATCCCAGGTTTAGAAGAACATAGGATCTCAAGTGGCAATGGTAAATTAAAAAAAAAAAAATCTACTTTAAATCTTTTTTAATTCAATACATAGATCTTTGTAATGAGCTTTTTTAGAAAATAAAATTTCCATATAAATTTGCAGGTCAAAGTTAAATAGTCTCTTTTCACTTTGAATATATGTAAATGTTATAATACTTTTTATTCAGTTGGCTTATTCCCCCAAAAGATAGTCATTGGGTTATAACCAAAAGATGGTGCTGAGGCACATGATTCTGACCCTTTATTTTTTTGGAAATTATCTATGATGGAATTATGTAGAGTTATTTTGGACTAAGAATTTTGTGGGTGTTTTTTGGCTTTGCAGGCTTAAAAGAGAAAAACGTGTATTCTCCTCTTTTAGATGCTATTAAATGTTTATAATTTTCTCTCATTTTCTTAGTTATGAGATAATGAAAATATTCTCGTTTCTATATAGTTTTCTATATAGTACCTGAAAACCACCATTTCTAAGACAGTTAGGGTTAGGCTGTAAACCAGAACTTTTTTCCCTCCTTTCTCGTGTTATGATTGTTTGTTTGTTTGTTTTTTATGTTGTAACAGGTTATCTTTTCTACTTTGGAGTAATCTCCCCTGGGAATTGATTGGGGTTTTTTGTGGCATCTCAAGCCCAAATTGATTTGTTGAGGGAGTGGTTAGGAGACCAATCTAATGTTTCTGTGGCAAAAATAGCGTGTATATTTATCCTCAGAAAGCATGGCCTGAGTCTACCCACCAATTACTACTGACTTTATCTGCTCTGAGGGTGGCAGCATCTTTCCTTCTTCACTTAATTATCTACCAGTCAGAAGCCAGCATGAGAAAGCTGGAAAGCTTCCCTGTCCTACTCAGCTTAGAAAGGTTTGAACCATCACCTCCTGAATTTCAGGAAAAGGCTGGAAGTTAAGGGATCCAACAGTATCCCTGGTAAACACACTTGTCATCTTCCCAGTTCAAGTCTGGCCTTTGTGTCACCAGAAATACAGACGTGAGAAGGCCAGAAGAACACAAAAAAAGAAGTAGCTTGATTGTTGCCCAAGAGTTAGGAGAATCTCTTTGAGTGACAAAGCAAGACTGTAGTGCCAGGTCAGTATGGTAAGCATTCGTATTCTACATCAGACATTTGTGGCTGAAATCTAACACCAGCTCAAAGCATAACACTGTAATTTTCCTGGCTCCAGACTCCTGCGTCTCTGGCTGAGCCATATATGATCTTCCAGAATGTGCTTTTTCACAGTCTACTGCTACTTGGCAGATTAGATTGTCCTGGGTTGTGTGTCCTTTACCTCTCAGGAGGATGAGACCTGGGTAATCCACATCCAGAATTTAGACGTCTAACAATAAAATTACAGACGAGATGAATCCTCCATTTGAACAGACATAAATATTCAGAAGACGAGCAGGCAAGGTGGATTCTGAGTAAGTAGTGGTAATGGACGATAGTGAGGATACCTATGACATTCATATCAAGTTGGCAAACATGACATAAGACCCATAACCCCATGCCTCTCTGGAGTGATAGGTGGAGGCTGGATATCCCAGAGCATCTCAGAAAATCTTCCCTCGGAGCTGGATTCACCTGTCCAAACACAAATGTCTAGTATCATTTGAGGTGTGGTGTGGGGTACTGCTTGGACCAAAAGGGTGTAGGTCTCCCTTAAGTTGCCTTTCATACCTGCAATCCCCATGCAAACGTTTTAAAAGCTATAGGGCATCTCATATTAACTGCATCCTGCCTCTAGTAATGGGCAAGCTGAATTGGTCTTCAGGCTCTATTGACTGTATTGACCTCTTCTCCACTGATTGTAACGGGACCTTAGGCATTAGCTCACACATTGATGACTGAGTCTAGCTAAATCTGGTGCTTAATTTAGAAGAATTTCATTGCCCTCGGGGGCTTTTATATTCTCTATGCAATCAGTGGAAAGATGTTAGAGAACTGGCTGGGTCTGCCTGAGCTTCAGCGGTGCCTCCCTTTTTTCTTTAGGTTACAGAAAGAACATAGACAGCTATGATAGGCAGAGTTAGATTGCCCTGCAGAGTTCTGTGCTTGAAATATTGGCAAGACAGTGCTTTAGTTAGAATTCTAAATTAAATAGAATGGATTCTACCCCTCTGTCTTCAGAAACCATAGCTAATTCTTGCTTGATTTAAGAACCTAATTACTAAAAACAGAGCTCTGAAATTTTTTTCCTAATACACAGTTCTTGAGAAGAGCAGGAAATAAAGTGGTTAGGCCCAAGGAGACACCAAATAATAAATTGAACATACATACTAATCAATTCCTGTTTCTTTTTTATACTATGAGGTCCTTCAGGCATCACCTTTTGCAATTTCCTGAGTCAACAGCCTAGGGACACAATGCAATAAATCATTGGATTTATGATGGGAAAAAACACTAGCTTGTTGATCTTCTTGAAATTGGATTCTGAGAACCAGATTTTTAAAAGAATTTCAACTCCTAAGGGTTTGATCCACAAGAGGACATAGATTTTTTGATGATCAGCATTGCATCATGCAAGGTTTAGGAGCCTGTTTCCTAAGGTTGACTGCATATATTGAACAGGGCACATTATCCGCTTATACAATGCATGCAAAGAAGTAGACCTCTCCAGCTGGGCTTCCCAGTAGCTGCCTAACGAATCAACAAGAAAACACCAAAAGGAGCTCTGTTTCTAACATCCCACCTCTCTTGAGGTACTGGTGCTTAACTCTTAGTCACAGGGATGAACAGTCATGAGCAGCAGCTCCCGACCCCTTCCCTGGCTCAGGTGTCCATTCTGAGTTTTAAAGAAGAGAGTCAGCAAGTGAGTAGACGTCACTCTTTGAACACACAGCTGGAGGAAGGGGCTTGCAAAAACTGAACAAAAGCTCAGAATTCAGCACTATTTCAGGATGTGGGAAACAACTAGTATTCCATCTGAAAGGATTCACATAGTCCTTGCTCACTTTCTGACTGTAAAACTCAACCAAGGGGTTGTGGATAACCCTCTACCAGTTTTGCTGCAGCAGTGCTACTTAGCAAAGAAAGTTGACATTCACAGCACCAGAGAGAAGGAGCAGCAGAAAATAAGTAAGTAAAGTCAACTCATCAAGACGATTACTTAAGAGAAGCTGCGTGGTGCCCAGTTCTTGCTCAATGAGATTGTCATGTATTTTCCATGAAAAGATAGTTAAATAAAGGAGTTAAAATTCAGGTATTTTTTATTCCCCCCCCCGAATGACAAGGCACTTTAGAGGCTTTGTGGCTGAGTTTTTCCTTTTTCTGCAGTGATCAAACAGAGTGCTCTAATTTGTTCAGGATTTGCTGAGAATTATTTAATAACTTTAGCAGCCCTGGAAAAGCTGTAAAGGAGACAAAGGTGGTAGAAATCAGGGAAGGGCTTCCACATGAGGACTAACTGGGCATGGGTTTGTAATCCTGAAAAAAAGGGTAACTGTGGGACCTATAGCAGAAGCCTGCACAGTCGAGAGAAGTTGAATTGGTAAAAGTTGTTAACTGTTCCTCATAAGAAATAATGAGGTATAAAACAAAACTAGTTTAGAACAAACAAGAGGAGCAGTCCTGTAATGTAGTTATTCTGAGTAACTCATTGCCACAGGATGGTCCAATGCAGCCTATGTGAGAGACAATTTTGTCAAAACAAGATAAATGGCTCTTTCTTTACCTTACAATTGTAATTAATTGACAGACCATTTCGGTGAAAGTGCTAGGGTTAGTAGTCATGCCTATCTTATCAGCAATTGAAGATTTCTTAGTGAGGCCTCCCTTGCTTTCCTTGCAAAGAAAGATGTTTCTAGAAAAGTAAGTAGCAAAGATTACAGCATTGCGCTGTTTGAGACCTGGCTCAAAATGAATCACAGCTCCTCAAACACATATTCAACTGGGTACCTCTCTGTTTACTTCCCTCAGCACATGAGAATGGGCTTGATTACACACGAGAGCCCTATAACACTTTTTGAGAGAGGGAAATAACATTTCCTCATACAAACTGCTTCTTGTGGCTTATCCAGAGATACAGCACAACTTCTAGCTAGTGCCTGAGGAACTGAAAGTCTACTATCAATACACACTGTCTCCATCTGCTGATTGCTAACAGAGATTTCCATATCCTTTTGCATAACCTGATGGAAAGCACACTGCTGATGCTGTGACAGATGGATGCCTGCTTCCAAGCGGGAAGCAGACCTTTTGTTAAATCTGGTCTCTCAGTACAGCATTGCCTAGCAACTATGGGAAATGGAGACAAGGCAAAGCATCAGAGAACATTTCACCTGGTGCAGCTTGGGGCTAGGGTTTTTTTGTTTGGTTGGGGTTTTGTTTGGTTTTAAAAGAGACTACCCCAGTTTAATCCTGTGTAAAACAATATTAGGTGATTTATGTCTTATCACCATGGAAGCAAACGATGTTCTCACAGGAAGTGTGTCAGGACAACATCTCCCAGAGAAGAGCACTGTTTCACTGATTATGAAATTCAGACCCAGTAGTGAATGAAATGGGAAAGACCCTTATCTGTTTGTGTCTTTTGTTACAGCTTTGTCCTAAATCTTCATCATAAAGGGTCATTAGCATTACATATATGCCAATGTCAAGCCCATGCCACTCCAAAGGTGCATCAGTATGGCAGCATCGCTATTCTTCCTCTCATCCCTTGTAGCAGCACTTAATCTCTCCTTCTTTCCAAGAGATACTGCAGAGTATGAGCTGAAGTTCAATAGGACTAATTCAGAGCTTACCTCCCCCGAAGATTCTGGCTTAAATAACATCACATTGGCAAGAGTCCATGTAGCAAATAAATAACTTTGTTAGTGCTTTTATGCCAGCAGCACCAAACCCCTTTACACAGCCTTGGATGTGAGATCATGGGTATCTTGAACTGCTGTCTGAGTGATCTATGGCTGCTCAGCTAGATTTCCTGAATGCATTGCTTCCCTATACTGAAAAGTCCAGGACATATTTTGTTTAGCATTGACTTACCAGAAAAAAATCTTTCTCTGAATATGTATGTAAGAGGAAGACAGAGATAGAGGAACTGCATATGGTCTTATATGATTACTAGTGTATATTTAAACTGTTGAGAAAATGAGGCCTTTCCCAAAAAAGTATTTGGTTTTTTTCTATATGTGTCTAGGGAATACGTATTTTAAATTGCATCAAGGTAAACCTTGGGCTGAGCTCAACTGCCTCAATGTACTCTAGTGCCAGCTGCAGCAACGTTGGTTAGCTAAGCCCTCAAACACCTGAACCCTCCTGTAACTGCATCTGGAGGCCAGGTGAGGTAGCGCAGAGCACGTGGAGCGGCACCAGTCCACCCTGGCAGGCAAATGCAGAACCCTCTCTCATCTCTGCGTCTAGTACAACGTAGGGAGTTCTGACTCAATGTCTATTTGCATATAATACAATGCCAAACATCTCATCAGTGCTCTACCAACATTTAAGCCAGGCCATACAAGTTTGTACTCTTCTGCTGGGTTCAGTCTGACATTTCAGAGACGTTGAGGAGCAAACTGCAAGTACGTGTGGCATCTTGCTTATGGAAGACAAAGTCTGCTTTAGTACGAAGCAGTGAAATCAGTAGGCTAATACACTGGGTTTCAGCATGTTCTTAACATTTCTAAATATGAAATATGTAGGAAAATAAGAATGTCTAGCACTTTCTGGCCAGGGCAGCACAAGCTCTAAATAAAGAGGCACTGAACATTGCTGCTCATGCACTGAAAGCACATCTGTGACTGCTGTGCGGTACATAAACGCCCAGGCTAATGCTAAACCTGAATCAACTGGGTTATTAATAACAGCACAACTGGGTCAGCAGTGTATTGAATGTAGACTGATTTATCATGCTTCCTGGGTAATTTTGCAGCCTACCTTAAGCCTTCTACATTTGTAACTAGACTGCTGTTGAACAGGAGTTAGGTGATATAAAGCTATGCAAATCATCTCTGCACTGTAGTTATTGAAATACCAAGGTGCTCTAGGTTTGTACTACGTTAAGATCAATCAGGGAGGATGCTAAGGCTTACATCTGGATTCAGGGGCCTAAGCTTCTTGATTTGGTCTCAAAAATTAGAAATTTTATAAAACCTGCTCTGCTTGAGAGATGCCTTCCATACCGCTGGAAATCCTTAAAGAAATCTGCGGTTTCTGTTATGTCTTTATCTAAAGGGAAAATAACCCCCTTTTAGATTAGAACTCGATATAAAACAAGAGAGAGGGGTTTTTGGCACACTATCTGAGCTCAGAAGCGTGAAGTTAGTAGGCTGCATAGCCAGCCTTGTCAGCTGCCTCTGTCCGCATCAGCCTCTTGACAAAGGGCCAGTTCTGATTGATTGATATATTGCAATATTGAGTACTACATCATCTCACTTCCAGGCACCTAAACCAGTTAATGGACTTGATACCAGGTTGGTAGCTCCTTATTTTGTATTTGTGCTGAAGCATTCGATTAGAGAAGAAGTCTACGCTCTGCATGGGATGCTCATTCACAGTAGGCAAAGTCAGGCTGCTTTTCATGACTCAGGTACCTTATTATGGTCTGAGGAAAGGATTTACAAACTGAAACACTTTCCTGAAGGCTGGTCCTAAGTACTTTTCTCTCAGCGGATGAATGACCATCTCCTTCTACCAATGCTCTGGGTTAAGTTCTCGCTGCCAAGCCTGTAGTCTACTCTTTTTTTCTTCCGAAGCAGATTGTCGGTCATGTTTTCTTCCTCTCCAAGAGCTCTTCAACTAGTAGGCTGCAGCATATTCAATTCTGTACAGCATGAACTAAAATAGTTTTGGAATCTTTTTCCTAGAAATATGCCATCGGAAGACTTGAGATATCCTCCTCTTCCCCCCCCACCAGCTATGCTGTCGATGAGGAGAGATTTTGAAGACCTGCTTTTCCTTCTAAGTGCGGAAAGGGGGATTTAGTCTTTCTATTCCTAATTGTTTAACTGTATTTTCAACACAAATCATACTCTGCTCTTGATTTATAATATGAAACACACTCTTTTTTTTTGTCTAAACTACTTCAGAATTTTTTATCTTTAAAGTCTTTCCTGTTGTTATACGGCAACAAGACCACGCACAAGGTGTAGTTATTCTGAATCAACATTTTTTTTGGGTGCTGTGCATTGAAACTTAATGTATTTTCCATTACTTGTCTTTCTGCAACAAGACAAAAATTCTTATAGAACAGAACAATTGTAATAGTATTCTGACAAGTCCAATTATGTGATATGTTGTCACAAAAGAATACCTAAGAAAAAGCAGAATGGCTATATGAACCTACTAATATGCTTTAGAAACTCTTTGCAGGAGCTAGAACAACATACTATTAAAACTCCAAATACGTATTCAATATGTGTGTTTTTAAAGAAAACTTTATAGATATGCAAATTTAAGATAAACAAACACAGAATAAAATGCACTAAGAAACTGATATGTAGACAAAGGTTTATTTACACCATACAACATTTTAAATATTTTATACACAGCTGCAGCAGAGAAAGCTACTCTGAGCTTTCCAGAGAAAACTGCAATAATAAAGATGTGAAATATATTATTCATATAAAAGTGAGATTATTACTTTATTGCATTTAAAGCAATGAAGAATGTAGCTCAACAGACATTCATTTAATGACAAAAACTTTGCTTTTATATTATAAAGTAAAAAGTGTAGTAATGGCCAAACAGACTGTTATAAACTTTAAAAACTGCATAAATATATACATTGTGCTTCATGGTGAAGTTTTTTGAAAACTAAACCAAATGAAGCTGTTACAACATGAATCGTTGCTTGAGGTTTATCTATAAAGATTACCTTACAAATCCATTCCACGGGTACTTACAACACACGATGGTAAGAATTGTACACCTGGTTCTCCACTAGCCGCACTAGCGGGAATAAACTGTACGAAAAAATCACTGACATTTGGCACAGGAAGAGCCTGACATAAAGTAGTCACAATGTTCAGACAGGAGCGTCAGGATTCCCAAAGTCTCTTTAGTGTCAGTGCAAGGAATTATTTTTGTTTTGTTTTTGTTTTGTTCAGTTTGTTTTTGTTAAACTTCTGTTTGAAAGTCACCTTCTTGCACATCTAAAGGCAAGTTCAGACACTTCTCCCATTCTGCTGGTCTGAGTTCTAAAGCATCTTTTGCCTCTGTGTCTAATACATTTATCGTTGTATAGTGTTGGTAGTCGCCTGTGGTTTTGAAACCGTCCCACGGAGCCTTGCTCGGTGCCGAGTTCTCCTGAAGACCAAAGAAAGAAGAATTAAAACCAAGGATGAAAGAATGTGTTTTCCAGTTACGAGGCTGATCGCTAACGTGCTCTCATGAGACGCAGAAGCCAGAGAGGGGACATGGTTTTGCAGGGAGCCAGGCTGGCGGGTGTTCAGCACTGTTGCGACTCTTTCTCTGTGAACAATCAACACTTTGGCAGGCTCCTCACCTGAGCTGCCAGCTAAGCCCTTTCTTTCACAAGAACCTATGTACGTGAGGAATGGCCGAGTGATCCAGTACCAATAGCCATCGTTTTAATAGCGATTGTGTAGAGAAGTGGGAGAAGGGAAGGTAATTGAGAAGAGCTTGCTGCCTGAAATATGGAGTGGTTTGACACAGAGATTGCCAGCTGGAGTTTAAACTGGGGCAGGTGCATGCCAGAACCACAGAAACCTAGTCCTTGAAAATGCTGTGAGAGCCACCTTGCTTTACAGGCTGATGAGCTAATGTACATTAGGATTAACGGGCTGAAAGCTGGTCATTTTCTACCAAATGAATTCTTTTTTGAATGCTAAGTTTTATAGGGTAAAAGACATTATGGACTAAGACCAATTCAATTAGTGATTTCTGCTGTAACATGTTGGGTGGGACTTAGTTGCCAAAACCTAATGTTTTTGCACTGTTTTAGATGCCTTTGAATTTTCTGCCTGATCTCCAACTATCTTTCGTGAGAGGTGCAGGTCTCCTTTGCGTCCTGTGTCATCACTGCCTGTACCGAGCTGTAGACTAAAACACCCGAGGCTGCCAAAAATAGCCTGAGATGCCTATATTTAGGTACCTGGATCACTCTCTGACTGTCTTACAGCAAGACCATTCCTCCAGGCAGCTTTTATTAGCAGACCTTTCAAAAACATAGCGCCAATGTGAAACAGAGTAAACACAACTCTTCCACTGAGATTCCCTTTGAGATTTTTGAATTAATTCAAGCTTTACGTGGACAGCAAATCTCAAATAGGGAGGTGAATGCAAATTTTACATGTCAGCAAATCTCAGAGGGGAGTGAGCGAGAACTGGGTACAAAATAACATATATCACAGCTAAAGGTTCATCAAAGAATCAGGGCCAAATTTCTGCTGGATTAGGATGATGTAAATGATGTAAATCCATTGGCCTCACATCTGCTTAATACCTCTTCTTCATGTCTGAGAGCAGCTCTTCTGAAAAAGTTATAGAATACAATGATTCTAGCTCAGTTCCGTGTAATATACAATTTTCACATTATAAAATTATATATAAAATTATTACTAATCATAATATTACTGCTAACAAATATGTCACACTAAATTAGCTGTTTTAATTAGGCAGAATCAACTATTTTCTTGCTCTCATTATCAGATGTAGTCAGGGTGCTATGCATGTGTGTATGAGTGTGTGTCTATAAATCTGAATTACGATGCTAGCAGAGTCAGCTCAGGATGATTTAATTTTTGCTTTTCCCATGGTAAATATTTATAAACCTATTATGAAAAAGACACGGCATTACAGAGACCCTGTGTGCTTTCCAGACTGTCTCACGTATAGGTGAATCTAGCTGGACTTGTTTGTAGTAACTAATTTAATATCTGCTTGCCTAGCTAGAGGAAAAGCCCTATTGGCCAAATTACATTAGTGAGCTGCTTTCTCTATGTAAGTCCTTTAGACTTGGGAGACACATACAGATCTGAAATCTGTTCCCTGCAGTCCAATTACTTGTCATCTATAATGATGTCAGTGAGTTAGTTATGGTCTAGTTGTAAAACCTAACGTCTCTCGTCATAGGTTAGATTACTGAAAATATCTTTTGTTCTAACTTCAGAGGCTATCTGAAGGTAGCGCAGAGCAAGGTCTTCTCAGGAAATAACACTGAATTCAAAGGACTCTTGTTTCATTGCTGTTGTTAAGGATCCATCATGTTTTAAATAGCTAAGAAGGAAAACTTACCATACTGCCTGATTTTGGTACATCCCGAAATCTGTCCAGCGTCTGAAATTTCTGATTTAACTCTTGAAACAATTCCATGTGCCTCTTTCTTGTATGCATGACCTTCTGCAAAATGGAACATAATTGCTTATATTTATAATTGAATCTGGGTTTGTTTTTTTTTTTTAAGAGAAGCATTATTTCCCCCAACATAATAAAGTAAATTGAATTTGGAAGGCCCATCTTCTCCCTGTAGACTTGACCCATGGAAGTGAATTGCACTAAGCCTTCTCTCTGCTCTGTTTAATGTTCTTCATGTGTAGAAGAGCCTGTTTTTACCCCACATTTATTGAGTTGCTGAAATCAAGGGACACTGGTTTTGTGCTAGCCTAGAAGTATTTTGAAAGTGATGGCAGTTTCTCAGAAGGATATTTCTTTCGCTCACTAGGAATATTTTCTAGAATTTCTGTTTTCAGCATGGATGCTAATATTTTAATTTCTGTAGGAATGCATCAGCAGTTTGTAATGGTCCTTATAGGAATAACTTTTATGAGAACACTGAACTCAGAAACCCTGGCCCAAAATGGAAAAGCCTCAAATGTTATGCCTTTTTAATTAGACATCTACTTGTCATTCAGATCACCATAAAATGCAGCTGAAATGGCATTCCTATTAAGAAAAGTAGCCACAGTGTCTCAATTTTACTTGCTTGCTTATGTCATGGACTGGGCAACGGGAAACCACCCTGTCTAGCCCATCCACAGGGCACTCTTCCACAAATCCTAATTATATGGCACTCCTGTGCAAGACGGGGGGACCCCAAACAGCCCCCACAGTTGGAGGAGCCCTCGGCCACGTATCTGCCTTGGCAGCTCCACAGAGAGTGAAGCCTGTTTTCAAGCCTAGACTGTCATGCCTACCAACTGAGTTGTTTCCAAACAAGTTCACGCTCAGCTATGGATTCAGACCAACCTCTGGAGCAAAGCTAAAGGCTGCTTACTGTTCAACCGATCTCATGGTTCTGTGGTCTGGGCGAACAGGGGACAGGAGACCCTGGGGATGCTTCACCTCAGTCCAACAGCAGATGGGCTCAGCTTGGCTTTTCTTAAGCTTTTGTAACTGCTTGAACCTGAGTTACAGCCAGGGTAGCAGCCAGTCAAGTTGACAGAAAAGATACGGGACACCAGTTTCTATGCGTGTCCACTAATTGCCAAGCCTGATTTTCACTGGCGTTGTACGTGACAAACCCTGCAAACTTACCTACGCAGTGCCTGAGTGTGACCCTTCCCAGAAAGTAATGCTTCTGCCAAGTCTGGGTTAGTACCTTTTAAAATGGAGTGGCAGTAGCTGACCCTCAAATAATGCTTTACCAGTACCAATTTTAACTTTGATCTTTCATTTGCATTCTGTGTTCATAAATTTCATGAAAGGTGGCTGCTCTCTTGGCCATGCATTTCTACCGCTATGCTGTAATAACCGTATTATCCTTAATATAGTTACACCGTAGCTTGAGAACTTATTTCACTTCTGAGAACAGGGCATTGACAACATTGTTCACAAAAGTGACACGAGATCCAGCAAGCAATTAAAGACCTATTAACTTAACACGAGTTGTGGGGTGAATAAAGGAAACAATTTTGCAGGATTTGGTGAGGAACTCCTCGCAAAACATAATTTAACTAGAGATAGCTGATCTAAATTTATGGGGGAGTTTCACTTAAGTAAGTTCCTAGGGATTCTTTTAAGCTATTGCTGTTATGCTGGACAGGGATATGTAGCAAATTTCATATACATAGAATTTAAAAAAGAAAGGTTCTGCCTCAAAGATTACTATTGGCTGAAATAAGGAGACATGCTGAAGGGAATAAAACAGATTTGGTGGGTTAAAATACTGACTCTAAAAGCAGGAAATAGCATATGACTGCGAAACAAGTATCTCCAGTTGGAAACTTTTTGATAGAAGGCTAGGAATATAGAGAATGCTACTTTCTGATATTTTTCTGAATCTTGTACCCAAGAACTCGTTAAATAGCAAATATGAATAATGCAAATGTCTTACATAGTTCATTACATTATTCCTGAGGAGAAGCAGGTGGGAGGAGAAATTAAACACTTACAGTGGGAAGTCTGCCAGAGAAAAGGCTTTAAATTTCGTTCTTAATAGCAGAATGACTGGTATGCACATGTACCTATAGATCTTTTGGTTGCTTAGTATTTTCCTGGCTTCCTTTCCATAATTCCTACCCACTGACACCCACCCCTCCCCACTACTTATACGGAACAATCTGAACCAAAGGTGCCGTGACTTAAATTTCTTTAACTCTTCCTTTCCAGACTTCTTTTAAATTCCTTGTTAGAAAGCACCATCTTATCTCCTTTCTAGAAAATATGCTGTGTTGGGTAACTCTTTCTCTTTAATGAGAAAATAACCCACAAAGTATTTGTGGGGGTTTAATCTGTTTTCTCTGTTAAATGCGCAATGTGGAAAACACGGCTTTATCAGTCTTAGAAATATGTAAGTTTTATCAATGCAGAGCTGGAGATCTTGACCAATATATACTAGGATGATTGTGGTAGCATCAGGACCTGAACCGGACGGAAAAGGAGCTTCTCATGCTGCCCTTGGAAAGCAAACCTTCTTTAGGTGCAGCTGGGGATTTGCCCATTAATGCCACATCCCCGCCAGAAGCACCTGAGTTAGCCACCATCTTCTTGTGGTCTTTCCTTCAGGTTCCGTAACTCCTGTGCCCCACACCCTAAAAGGGGTCAGGCTAAACTGACAGCCCTTCCACATTTTTACCCCCACTCCCAAGTAACATAAAGTGTGTGTTTTGAAAAGACTAAGCCTTACTCTGATGAGCACCTGCTCTCAGAAGAGGATTCAGAGTGTGGATGCCTATTATCAAGATGGGAAGGACTTCAAACGTAACTCTGTACCCAGCTCCCTTTTTTATTTATGACAGGGCTTTAGCTGAACTCTAGTTCAAGCACAAGTATTCTCATGAAGATTTTTGGTTAACCTTTAATAATAATAATAATAAAAAATAAATAATAATAATAATAATATAATTCAATTTGCCTTGGAGATTTTCTATATTGTCACAGGTAAAAATGTTCTCTCTCAAATATTGTACAAAACAGCTAAGTGAAAAGAACAGATGGGGGAATGCCTTCCCAGCCCTATAATGGAAACATGCTGTGTTTTCAAGATGTTATAGGTATGATCAGTAGCCAAACTTAGGAATGGGAAAGGATTTTTCCCTGCAGTCATCATTTTTTCACCTTTGCCTTCAAGAGGTGTCTTCAGGTTAATGAGAATGATTGTCAACTTTTGTAATGTTGTTATAATGAATAGCTATTGCAGATGAAATTCTGAAAGAATGCAGCTCCACCAATTAATGATTGATTTAGCATTACACCTGGTGTGGGTCTACTGCTCTTTGGAAAGAAAACAAGACCTTCTGGTATTCACACTTATCTCGTGTATCCTTGCTCTTCTTCATAGGTGGAGCACTAAAAGAGCCAGAGATGACTCAAATCCTGGGGAGCAGAGAAATAAGGCACTCTTCTGAATTATTTGCTGTAGATGTTATTACCAGAACAGATTCAATGAATGCCTCATAGAACCAGGAGAGTGGGGTGGATGGCTGGGGAACTCCAGGAGTCAGACCCTCTCATAGAATTTAAAGGTAATTGTGATCTTGAATCCTAAAATGCATGTCAATGATATTGTTTAACTTCTGTATGTTTTTCTAAGTGTTAGCGCACACCTATTACAAAGTCCTCCTGGGAATTCCCACAGCTTCTGTATTTCTGTTCAACATAATTAGAATGAATTTTATTTGATCTGACAGCGAAGTATTAGTGCTGAGCCTTCATGAAAAAGCTACCTGTTCAGCTGTAGGGAAAACCAGAACATAATGACTGGGGTTGGAGGGCACTTAGCTGGGGTTACCGCAGCCAGCAGCCGCAAGGATCCCAAACGCCCAGATCTATAATTTTCATAATGTTTTTGGATACTGGACTGCATGAATGAGTCTAAACTAATCCTTGGTAATAGCAAGAAAAGACCTAGAAAGTTGTTGCATGTTGACTGTTTATTTCGGCAAACTTCAAATTTCAACTAGACTAGTCAATTTTTTGCAAAATCTAATAGTGGGCAGTATATTATGTAGCAGAAATACTTTCTGCCTACAGACTAAATGCAGTACATTACAGTCTGTCTTCCTTTTCCTACATAAAGGGATAACTTAAGAATGTAATGGCAACCTATTTAAAAAGGGAAAACAAGATACAGGTGGCCCAGTTCTTGAGAGCCTCCTCTCTAACCAGCTTAAGATTTATGGTAAGGGCCGGCCAGTTTGGATGTCATCTTTTTCTCTCTCACTTTCCTTTGACTGGCCACATAAGTTTTCTATAAGACGACCCAGCACAGGCACAGGAATTTTATTATTTATAGTCCGTTACAAAGGCCCTTAAAACTACACCTGTATTTCTACATATATTGGAGGTAACAGGGACAGAGAGTGTTTTATGGTGTTGAGTACAGTCATAGTCTGCCTGTGTTCACGCTACATAGCAGCTGGCTTTGAGTTTCATCTGTGGCCCTCAGAAAAAAAAAATTGCTTTTCTAGTTTTTCTTTGTTTTTATGTCAGATTGTCTATATTATGGTGAGTGTCTCATTGCAGCCCACTAGCACAGTATATATATATATATATGTATGTATTTTTAACTATGAAACTGTGACTCCGCAGTAGTAAGTCAAACACGTCCAAGACCATTCTCTGGCAACATCTAACATGGATTGTTCTCCATGAAAGCTACTAAATTCTCTTGGTCTCCAAAATAAGAAGTCTACAACCAAATTGCCTATTGTGAATGGTACCCAGGTTGCGCTGGTTCTCTGAGGACATTTCAGGAACTGTTTGGAGGGACAGGGGTGCTCCAGACTAAGATAGTGAAGGTCATTCTAAAAATTCATCCGTATAAAAACTGGCATTTTGGCACCCAGGAATATTCCCCCAAATGTCTAACTTAGTAAGATAGGCATAGCCTGAGGGTTTGTCTTGTATGGATATAGGGAGACGTGTGAGAGGTTGAGGGTGTAGAGGTTGCTGGGAGAGTGTGAAAAGGCAAAGGATGGAAGGAGCCAAGCTTGACACAGTCTTGTCCATACTGCATATTTAGCATTTGTTATTCTCAGAACCACATCCATAGCATTTGTTATCCCCAGAACTGTGGAAGGATGTGGTCTCGGAGAGTGCCAGCTGGCACTGGTCACAGGCAAAACGGAGAAAGTGTTAAACATTTAAGTAATATGGCCAATCACTCTAGCTGGACCTCACCTCCAGGCTCTGTTCTATTTTGCAGTCAAGCTGCTTTGAGATATCAGAACAGCAGCGTTTTGGCCACACAACACTATCTCAATTCCCTTCATCAGGATGCCTTGCTGAGCAAAGGGATCTGGGTGGCTATTTGAACATTTTATGGCTTTTTTATTTTGCTTTACCACAGACAGACAACCATGCTATGTGTAAGAACACAGGAAAGCCCACAGGCTTAATCAGAGGAACCATAAATCAGGGAGGTGAGATGGGGTTAGTCTGAGTCAGTACTTCTAAAACACTGCAGCAACTGGCACAGCATCATTGCCACTCTCACTTCCTCGGCAGTCACTCTCAATGGCCCCATCGTGCCTTTTTCACAAACAAGTATATTTTCCTGCATTGTAATCATACTTCTAAAAATATTAGGCCATGGAGCAATGCACTGGAAACAAGACAAGAATAAGGTGTAAGCATCTTAAATAAACTATGTGAGTCAAAAGAAAATACGTAATGGGAGGCCTGATTCTTAAGAGCAGAATGTATACCTCATTGTTGGTGTTCATTTGGCATTGGATTATGCTCTCCTGAGTAACAGGAAGAATGTTTTAGTATCTGTTGCCACAGAGAATGTTCTCATTGTGAACGGCATGATATTCCTACCTTTCAATAAAGAACACTAAAATTCAGAATTCTTTATATCACTATAATTATAAAACTTCTGTTCATATTGCTTGAATTTAATTTTAGAATTGCTTGCTCATCAGAATTTTGTTGTTGATTCATGTTTTTCTTCTTCCTTTCTATGCATTTTTCCTAAAGCATATTTAGGGTAATATTTTCATTTTATTTTCCTTAAACTCACTGTGTGAATCCCTGTCTGGTGCATTATTTGAGACGTTGCATGACGGCTTAAGGCAGCGATAGTCTCTGGGGGAAAATGACATAAGAAATTAAGGCCTGATGTTAAACTACCAAGAAACCACAATCAGACACAGAAGTCAGCCTTTCAGCAAAAGCAGGTCACCAAAGCAAACCCTTCTCTCCTTGCGAGGCTTCTATGACCACTGCTATGGCTGCATTTTGCTGGTTTTGCCTCTTTCTTTTCTATGGACTAGAATCTGAAATCTGGCAGTACGTGTGCTGTGCTTACAGCCCAAATAATAATAAAAAATGCTTTTACTTGCACAAGCAAACAGACAGGGTAATTTCAGCATTATGGTTGATATGTACTGATCACTGCATGTTAAAGTCTAGCCCGAGATCTGTAGGTTCCATGCAAATATTATGATTGTTCAACTTCTCTGGAGACACACATAATGATTTCTATCATACTATTAATATGCATGAACAGACAACCTATGCAAAACCCCCAAATCCATAAATTATTAACATCCCCTTGAAAACTAACTCACATATTGCTTCTGGTAGAGAGTAGAGAAAAAAAATCTCAAATAAAGAAAACTCTAAGAAACTTAACCATACTGATGGAGATAGAACAAAACAGTCATCAGTAACACAACCAAACCTTCTCACTCAACAGGGTCTAAGTCTGAAGTTGTGGATAGCCTTATGTGAACCTTACGTGAACCTGATTTTTTATATAGCATGTGATCCATAAGCTTTGACAACTGCAGCACTTCATCGTTCAAAATTTGACACATTCATAATCGCTATTTGGATGTGAAACTCGTATGCCAGTAAATTAGTATTGAAGAAAGAGAGATAGAACAAATGGTTGAGAATCTCTTGAACCAAGCAACCTTCTGCAACGATGTGGCCTGTCCTACAGAAGTGTCACACTTTTTCAGTAGATAGATAGCCAGCAAAACAAAAGAAAAGAAAACAAAAAGAAACCACAACCCAGATGAAAATGAAGAGGCAGAGAATTTAAAAACTGAAACCATGATGGTTAATATTGCAATATGACAGTTTGATCTCAGAATATTTTACAAACAAGTTGCACCAAAGTAGTTTTAATGAATTGCTCATCATGTTCTGTACAATACCAATTGAACAACCCTATGACATCTACTGTGTCAGAAGGCTAAAATCTGCTAAAATTAACACTGCACATTTACTTTTAGGAAAATACTTTTAATAATCAGGAATAATTCAGTAAAACTTACTTCAAAGTCAAGGTCCGAATAACGTGATTTTCTTCTCTATTAAGCAGTAAAAAAGAAAGAAAAAAGAGTTTGTATTAACAAGGGGACTATTCACCAAATCATATTAATGAGTCTAAATAACATTCTTGTTTTCCTATCCGATATATATTAGGTATTCTGTAAGAGGCTGTAGATTTTATCTTGATAATTTAAGATTAATGCGTGACTTTGCATACAGTTTATTAGACCAGTATCATATTCTTTTCTCTGGAATAAATTAGACTGCATTTCACCGGGATGCATAATGTGCATGTTGTTTGCATGCAGTTGAACCTGTTGGTGTATAAAGTATATCTATTTCTAGACTTTCTGCGATGTTTGCAAATTATCATCATATTTATACTTTTTACACAGCTATATATATGTATCTACAATTTAGATTTTTATAG
>VYZV01034514.1:0-11182 GCA_013401275.1 Pandion haliaetus | reverse complement strand
AACTCAGTCCCACTCTGAGGAGCAAGACGGACCAGAGAACCATCAGAGGCCCTTTCCAATGTGAACTATTCTATCATTCCAGAAGTAAACCAAGATTCCTTTCCTTAACACGGCAAAAAGGGACAGGACAGTTAAACCTCCACCCAATACATTCTTGAGCACCATATAGTCTTTCATACAAGTCTCAGTAATGTGATTTTTTCCAGGTTTTATTTAAAACACTGTTTCTTAAAAATAATAAAAGCCTTTTAACTACTCTCTCTTCCTTTCTGGTAAAAAGAAGGCAGGAAGAAAACTCTATCTGCTATTTTATATGTGGATTTCATACTTCCAAATGCTTTGTGTAGAATTCAGGTTCCCATTGCTGCTAAAGACACAAACTCTAAATGTCAAACTGATAACTGGATTTGGATTCAGATTTTAGACCCTTGTCATACGCGGAGATGAGAGGTGTTGCTTCAATGGGGAAATAGGAACAAATGTCTGGGTTTTGCCAGTACTATTTGCAAGCTCTTCCTCCTTATCTCATTTTTTCTTTAGAGAGATTAAAGGAAGATAATCTGAATAATTTTCTCTGTCTCAACATTAAAATATACTCCAAGTGTTGTATTCCAACCCTTTCTCTACTGTCTGTTCTCTCAGTATTTCCTTCTTAAGCCTTCAGAATTAGAAGCAGCAAGACTTTTTCTCAGTCTTCTCTACCACAATTTCCTATTTATCAACATTTGAAACTTTTGAACACGTAGACGTGATTTTGTTTCTGTGCATGCTTGCTTTTTGTGTCGGTAAAATATTGTGGAAGCAGGGAAAAGTCTTTTTAAAGGAATACTCAATGTTTTCTCCTTATTTTGCAAGAGAAAAGCTGTCTTATATACCATCAAACGGTCCCTCCTCCTTAACAGACTTGTTTGTAAGATCACAAGTCCCAGTGCAGCCACCTCTTTCCAAATGTTATCTTTTGTTTCCCTGTTTTCTTTGTGTTTGTGCTTGCAATAGTCTGTACTTTGCTGCTGGATAGCTGGCTAACTCATTTCTAATATTTAAACGTTTTAGATTTGCTCTCATCATGACCCTAATACAGTGCATTTACACTACACTCAAAGAAGATGAATAGCAAGCCTACCAGATAAATGGCCACAGACTCACAGCCTTCAAGAGACTTATTCACTGGAGTAACAGTATTAGCCCGCAAGGGCACTTTCAAAAGCTTTTCATGTCTTTCTACATTCCTGCTTCCAATCTCTGTCATTACTGGGTGATGTCGCTTTCAGATGGTTAGGGCTTTTGGTCACTGCCAGCTTGGGAAAGATTCATATTTATAACCTTGAACTGAAAAGCTTCCAATTGAACTTCGGCCACTTGCACAATTCCTTCAATCTCACCACTCACGTAACATTCAAACTCATTTCCTTTCCTCTTCAGCTTAATCACTCTGTGCTCTTACATTTTGGTCCTTGGGGCTGCCTACAAATACAAGGGAGCCACCAGGACTGCAGAAAATATAAGGCTACTGTTGTAGTTGTTAGTGGCTGGTATTAATGGCACCATGTTCCTTGCTGTACAAACCAAAGAAGAGAGTACTCCATCCCACAGACAATTCACAGCCTAGGGGCCAATTTACCCTGTAATTCGTAGTCCAGTGACTCACCCTTACACACGTGCCTGATTCCACTGTTGACCTTAGTCCAATTGTATTTACATATTCAGTATAAAATTCGAGCATTGTATGTAATTGTGCCATGCTTTNGGGGGGGGAGGGGGGCAAGGTTCCAGGGTTCACCATACATTCAGATTTATGGTTTCCCATTGGCTTTGTTTTGGCTAAGAAAGAACAGATGAAATCTGAATTGATACTAAATTGCTGCTATAACAACAAAAAAATACCTGGCGTCTAAGGACATCTGGCTTGACAAGGTATCCAGTTAAAGGCTATTCAGCATAAAAACACAGACAAGAGACAGAAAAAGCAATAAATCACACCCAGATACAGAAACCCTAAGAAACAGGAGGTAATGAAGACAGTACCAAGGATAGAACTCTCAGGTCCCTGAATAATGGGCCATTGAAGGAAACATGCAAAGTCCTGAAGAACTGATAAGAAGGGGTGGAAACAAGATTACTGAATCTCATAGGAGTGACTGAGTTTATTGCAGGGGGGTGTGGGACTGTGCAAAATTTACGGGAAGTTTTAAGCAGCCTATGGGAACATGCAAAGGAATGCTTAAGGTCAAGGTGGATTGGGGAGAAGCAAGCATGGCAAGATGGAGAGGAGGGTTAATATAAAAAGAAAAAAAAAAGAAAAGCTGGTTATGTACAAACAAGCTGCCATTCAGTATACTTGTCTGGCCAAGCCCTGTGCCTGATAACTGCAGTTTAGGAACCTCCATCCACCTATTTTCTGTGTAACTTTGCTCTCTGGTGTGTTTGTGTGTGTGTGATTCGCTAGCAAACTTCAGGCTGGACTAGCCAGCAAGTCCTGGAAAGGTGTGAGGCTGGAGATGGAGGCAGGATAAACAGGGCTTGGATTCTGTGTGGACTTACGGTCCAGTGTAGGGCTTAAGACACCTGAGGGAGTGAGAACTTCAATTAAGCTGCACTAGCTGGCAAGTAGGAAGAGAATAGAAACTGGAAAAAACCCAGGCTGGAGATAGAATGGCCAAGAATCAGGACATCAGTTCTGCATGGTTTTATAGCCAAGGTTTGAGGGCTCTGCAAATACGAGAGCGACTGTGAATCAAGAGAGAGTTTATAAATACATATATGTATGTATATGTGTATATTACGCAGGCACATATTAAATACTCAACTTACTAATGTTTTGGAGAGGAGGAGCAGGAGTGGGCCGTGGTGTTCATGTTCATGTAAGTGCTATTGGTGCCAGTAAAGGCAGTGCTCTGTGTTGATCTATGTATCCGAGCATGTGAATGGTGAGTGTGTGTACGTGCATGTGTGCATCTGTGGGGAATACATACACAGCCTCGCTGTTGGCACGACCTGTAAATGGGAACAGCAGGCGACAGCCTGGGAAGGAGAAATCCAGGCTCCCCCAAGAGCCTCAGCCAATTTTGGATCTTTGTTACAACAATGTAAACAGACAGTAACTCCATGGTTTTCTGTGAATAGGCAAGAGCCTGTTTACACTTGTAGCAGGCCCCAGAATTTTTCCTCATACTCAATTTTTTCTAACTACACAACTGCAAATTTTAAAATTTGACTTTTCCTGTTTGTTGATTTGTTCTACACCTTCTATGTTCAGCAGCATTAACAAGATGAAGTGGAAATAAAATAATTGCACTATGAAATTAATCCCTTTGTTCCAAAGCTAGCAATCAAAACACATTCAATTGATGAGGCTACAACTAGGGAAGTGGAATTACTAACTCTTGGAGTCTGTGCCAGGTATAACATAATACAAAATCATAACAACTATTACAAAGAAATAAAAAAGGAACCACAACTACCATAGCATCAGTATAACTCAATTACTGCTCCACAGTCCAAGTGGCTGGAATAAAACAGGTTATTTTTCACCACTTATCTGAAACTGCAATAGCACTTTGGCAGGTGTTGTCGGGACTGTGGCCCTACTTAGCTGCATCCTATGCCAATATCTGAGAGGACAGGACATAACTTGCCTGGAGCTCCACACTGCTGTTGCACAGGACTGGATATTTCTACCACAACGCTGGAGATGAGTCCTTCTTGCATATCTATGTAATCACAACGGCATTGACTTCCCTAGCCATTCGGGGATCACAATTGCTGATCCCATCTCTCCATTCAGACAAACAGTGTAAAAGAACAGGTTTCTAGATATGACAGGGTTATAAAGCGGAAGATGTATAGTGTACAGGCAACCCCCTTTTCCCCTTACTGTTGCTTTATCTGGCTTTCTTTTGGAAACCTTGTAACTAAAATAGCTGGTGTCAATGTTACAGCTACTTTTGTTTGAGTAGCAACTAGACAGAACTCAGATTTTTGAGTAATCCGGTTAGCAAGAGAACACTAGCACAAGTGCTTTTTTCCTTTGCTCGGAAGCTAACAAGGCGTTACCTGGCAGAACCCCCCAACAAAACCATAGCTCTGGGTCTCATAGGAGCTCCTCTCAGATGCTCAGGCTCTTACAGCTTCCTTCTTTATCTACTGTTTTACCACTTCAGCTACCAGCCACATGTATATCCCATGTAACACCCCATGAAATCCCTGGCATTCACATTCCAGGAGAGCATTGCACTGCCTTTGTTGCAGCTGAAAACACAGGCCAAATTTAATTGCCTTTTGCTAAGCCTCGCACCAAAATAATCTTAATATGTACCAACAGTGTTTAACCCACTCATACTATGTTTGTCCATACTTGTGTGGACACTTGGCTAAAAGGGCCCTACCTAGCTTTCAAAGGACCCCAAGGAACTGAGGATGTCTCTGCTAAAGGACAGAGAGAGAAGACAAGACAAAAAGCAATCGGAAGGTGGACTGCAGTACCTACTACAGCAAGAAACCTGTGGCCAGCCCTGCAACCTTTGTGGCAGTGGTTCTTCTACCGCTGAGATGGAGAGCATTCCCCCTGCTTTTTCTAAATATGATAGTGTGAGAGTGCCAAAGGACTAAACACTGTGCTCTAGGTAAGGTATTTTTTCCTGCTGAACAGTTTTAATGAAAAGTGGCCCATAAAGTCATTGTCTATTTAAACATCATTACTGTATTTTTCTTCCACCTTGCTATGACTAAGTTAACTTGCTCCCTTTTTCTATCTATGACACCATAGCAGACTATGTTAAACCAAAGTAACTTTAAAAGATAATACAAGAGCAAAATGAGAGTGATTAATATCTCAAACCCCATTCTTCCACCTCCACCTCCATTTTGAGACAACAGTCACGATGCAACTATGAAGAGGCTAGTGTTTACAGCTTACAAAATACATCAGAGATTAATTCCCAAATATCATTACTTTATCCTGTCCAAGACACAAATTTTTTAAAAAAACCCCACAACAAACCAAAAAAAACCTGAAGGGAAGAACAGGAGCAGCAATGAAAATGAAAATATTCTGCAGGAGTTGATATGGTACAATTTCAACTGGACAGCTTCTACTGTTTTCTTCCAGCTCTTTTTGGGGGTGATAATCAATATCTGTCTTCACCACTTCTGGTATTTTGCCTTACATACAACAGCATCTTTATGGAATGAATATAAATAGCTATTTGACTCAAAACCAATTCCTTAACAGAATATATTTAGAAATGCCTTTTTTCCTGTGCTTAGAAGGAGAGACTTGAAAAAGATGCAATCAAAGTATAGGGTGATGTGATAAAAAAATGACAACGCAGCAGCTGTATCGTCTTTCTAGCATGAGGAAAACAGCATCTGTAAGGAAAAAAGCTGTGTGCGCACACATGCTCACGCACAGTTTCAGGGCTCAGCGAAGTAGTTGGTTTGGCAGCTTTGTAAATTCAGTAAAAACATATGTAATAAGAGTGAAAGTATCTTTGCAATTCCCCTCGGTGACAGGCTCTTTAAAACCGCAGTGATGTTTCAAGCCATCAAAACTAATCCTTTTTGGCTTTTCTCTCAAAAAGTGGCAAGACGGAAGAGGAGGGTATGGTGGTGGGGGCCCTGCGAAGGTGCACGTGCGCCTCTGGAAGCCAGCGGGGTGCCACTCCATGGAAGCCGCCCCATGCCACTGACACAGCCCCTGCACCTTGTCATCAGATTGTGGCTCTCCTAGTCCGGACTGAATTTGAACAAGCAGCCTGCAGGTGAAAGACCTGCAGGTTTCATTCCTGTTCCTTTAAGTCAGATTATGTGGCTACATGAGTTTAAATTTTTTTTTGAAGAGGTAAAAAGGCTCAGGAAGTGAGGAGCCCAAATTTTCTTTTTCCTTGGTTTGCTTTTAAGATAAATCTTGTCTACAAGGATTATAAGTGTAATACTACTTTTATTGCAAGTTCTGATAAAGGTGCTTGAAAGAAAATATGCATCTTTCATTAGCTACAAATCTTTGCTATGACATTCCCTACCCCAATATCAATTATACATGTTCAAAGTAAACATGGAATTGTATATTCAGATTTTTACTAAAATACATAAAGAAATAAGATCGTATTCTTAGGTATGAAACAACTATTTAGCATCCTATCTCAGAACTGATCTTTAGAGGTATTAATGAGTGTATGAAATTCTTCTCAGCCTGTTCCTAGAATGTACCAATCAAATTTATTATTAATCTAGTCAGTTGGATCATCCTCCCCTTCACACTTAAGGAAAACATTGTGAAGAAGAGTGGCTAAGCCAGGAGTCCCCATACATTGGAAGACCTTGGTTTTACTATGGCTCTTCCTTTGGTAAGGATTCTTATTTTATTTATTTATTTGACTTAAATTTACAAATTAAATTAGTCACAGTATTATCAGCACTATGCATTAATGACTTAAGGTTCAATTTCTGGAATAGATCCAGAGACCAAATCTAAATGACTG
Source organism: Pandion haliaetus (assembly GCA_013401275.1). Lineage (NCBI taxonomy): Eukaryota > Metazoa > Chordata > Aves > Accipitriformes > Pandionidae > Pandion > Pandion haliaetus. The sequence continues at coordinate 4,703 of VYZV01034514.1, read as the reverse complement.
GATTAGTCACAGGACAAATCCACACACTGTATGGATTTTTAATAGCTTTTGTACCTAGATGGCCCCTGGCTCCTGAAGAGACTGTGGTAGTTCTGGCATCTCTGTGCTGCAACACAGTCACTGCTGAGCCACAACTGACTGTGGGGCAGTTACCTGCTGCAGGGCTGACACACCTGAGAGTGGCCTCAGGTCACGTGGGAACAGAGAGAAAGAAATGAGACGGCGATCCAGCAATGCCTACTTTTTGCCTTAGTTCTGTTACTTCTCCCTCCTTTTTTTGCCTTCTCTTTGATTATAAGCGGGACATGTGATGAGCTAGCCGCCCACAGGAGAGACCGAAGAGCAGTGTGGAACTCCAGGATACAGCGTTAGGGTTAGTGAAGGTGACAAGCTCAGTGGCTTTCACAGGAGACACTCTTGTGCATCAGCCAGAGCTGTACGGGGAAATTTACAGTGAGAAATGGGTGCTGTAGTGCAACATTCCCTACTCTGCTCTTTCTTCCGTACGCTGAATTTAGGGAACAACAACAAACAGAAGTACCAAATTCTGCAGTCTTTGCTTACTCCTATTTTCTAAACAGTATTTTGCATGGCTTCTTACTTCTAAGTTCTTAATGAATGTGATTTCATTAATCCTCTGCATTTTACATCAAATGAGCTGTAGAGAAATCAAGGGATAGCAAAAGGAAGGGACACAACACTTGGAAGACACAAAGTTATTTATTAAAATTGGTTTAGATGTTTATCTTTTGGGGCTCTTTTCAAAAAAGAAATGAGCCTTCCACAATCTTTATTGAAAGCTAGTGCAATGTGGGAGATGTGTACTAACTACTTCTGTGATAATCATGGTATCAATGTGCATAGTAAATTAGGTAACAGAACAAAATCTTTCATGAGAGCCTTAAGAAAACATTCGATTATACTGTCAAATATACCTGGCTAGGCAATTACACTGTAAATGCTTCAGCATTTAGAGACACAATATCAACTGCCAAGTTGATATCAAGTGCACACAGTTCCCTTTGGAACACTAGGGCTTTTTTTGTGACTATGAAACACTAAGCGGAACTGGATTGCCCAAGGATTTATTGTGCCTGTGACAAGATGTAACTAAAACTGATTGAGAGTTTCCCCATGCTGGGACAGCGTTCTCTGAAGAAGCTGCAAGGCTAGTCTGAGGTGCGCAATGGATAAGCTACGTATCCTTACTCCTATTCATTTATTTCATCTGCTAACCTTCTCAATGTGCATTTTCACGAGTTTTCAGTAAAATGATAGAATCCAAATGGAAATAATCTGTCTGGCTAACAAGGGTGCACCAACCGGCTAATTGTATAATCTAGTGGAATACAAATGAACAGGAAATGGCTTTGAGCTACAGCACAACTCAAAGTGCAGTCGTGAAGGCAGGAAAAATGATAGTTACAGCTGATCATTTATTGCAGTTGTGTCTGGGCAGTAAGAACCAACAGCAGTAGGCAGCACACTAACTGCCCAGAATACCTCCTACCAGGTTAGCTTCCCTGTAATATTTTGTGAACAAATCACAACGGTGTTAATAATATTGTGAAAAAAAGCACATGTAGATAATGCAATGTGGTTAAATAATCTTCTTTTGACAATGGTAATTAAAGGGTGATATTCCCATTTTCAACAATCACATTCCATTACTTAGATCTATTCTGCGATAATTGTTTTTTTCTCCTGTAAAATGATTTTCAGCTGTAAAAAAATTAAGCAGATTCATGTAGTCTGAAAAGGTCAAAGAGACCTGAATCTGAATGCTCTTATTTTTTATACTGTTGACCTACAGGGTTAAGATAAAAGTCAGTCTCCGTGATGATATTCATATATGACTTTTTAAAGGTAACTTTGTTCATAGTGACAGAAAGATAGAGTAGTTTGAATACAAACTCCAGGAGTGAAGAAGGAGGACAAATACCTCCCTGAGGAAAGTGGGCCTAATCCAAGGTCCATTGAATTAATTAGCATCAACATTAGCTTTGCCTAAGGGGCTAAAGCCTCTCCTTTTTTTGTCTTTTTTTTTTCTTTTCTTTCTTTCTTTCTTTTTTTTTGTTTGCCAAGCTGTATATCACAATATGTATACTGACATCCAAAATCACACTTCAATCATCTTTGTTAGCTAATCCATTTATGTACCTAACACTTAAAAAAAGAAACGGCATTTATAATGCTGGTATATTCTTCTCACATTTGATCTCACTGCCTTCAATTCAACTGTTACCACTTTTAAGGGAAAATAAAATAGTCCCTTGCCGCAATCTGAAACGGGGAACTATCTTTAGATTATTTTTACTAATAGAAGAAATTTTGTACTTTCACCAATGTAAATGTAACAAACTTAATCCATGCTTGAATGAGAATGTGGTATCACCCACCCAAATAATTTGCACTAGCAACTTCGAAAGTGTTTAAATGACATAGAAACTGCTCATATAACATGACAACTGACCAACAACTCACTTGTTATTGGGGAAAATACCAACAACTGACCCTGCAAGGTGTCTTAGCAATGGTGCGTAGGTCAGCTAGCAGTGCCACGGTGTTACAGCTGCCACTATCATATTCTGTAACTCCTTTCCATGTGATTGTTTTCTATCTATGCTACATGAAAGCTGCTCATAAATTGATTTATCTTCATTCAACTGCAACAGATGCAGTCATTAAAAATCAAGTGCGAGGACCAACCTGTTATGTATCAAAGTATCTCCTCATCTATCAGATAACATTGGTCCACTATACCTGCATTGGAAATAGGAAGCTGTGCTCCTTGTTCGTCAGCTTGATTTCTGCTACGCAAGGGGAGAAAAATAAATCGAACAAGCAGCTATCCAAAACTTTAGGACTTTATTTGACAAAACCAGCATTTAAAGGCCTACTGAGCAACATACAGGATACCCTTATATCACAATTTCTGACTATAACATCCATAAGACACAGCCCTTTTATGCAATGCTTGGTTGGAAGTTTTCCAAATAATTTTCTAGCACAGAGAATTTCACCATTCTTGGAAACGCGCAGAATGGCAATGTCTGAAATAAAATGCCAACCCTTAACAAGATCAAATGAAAATACAAAATAAATTAGCACTCATTCAGCTACTTCTGAATATACCTATTACTGGTGGTTCAACAGCAGGCCAGCATTGCAAAATTCTGTTCACTTCAGACAAAACTGGATGGACAGTGCTGATCTAAAAGATCAAAGAAACATGGCAACTGGTTTAATTGCTTAAAAAAACCTCAATGAACAGATCACCTACCATCCTAAATGAAATCTTTACCATAATCATCTGAAATCCAGTGCACTCCATCAATCTTTTAAGAACAACTATTTAAAAAAATGGATCCTTACTTGACATGAAGCAATACATGGATCTGAACTTTTATCATTAGTAGTTCGCAGTGATTAGAAAAAGGTAATGGATTAGATTTTAAACGTCATTTACGTAGTTATATATGGGCATAGATATTTAGCAATTACAAGAATCTAGGCATATCCTCCTTTAAATCTAAGACTTGCAGTCCTTTTTCTTTGAGAAGACTACCAATAGTGGCAAGCCAGAGAACATGCAGGAACAATAAGACTGTATTCTTCCACTCCCAAATTTGAAATTATTTGGTACAACACAAAATGGTATGAATTACGAGCTATGGGGCTTTGTTGTAGGACAAACATTTCTTCATTCAGTGACTCAGATATATCACTATTACGCAGGCCATCAGTTAAACCAACAATTCTTGTACAGAAAGGACCCTTTTCATTTTAGTTCCCTAACTGTATTGTTTGATTTTGTTCCCCTGTGCCTCTCAGTTATGTGGCCATTCGCTACCCAGTTTGCAAACCAAGGTTTCATTTGAACAAATAATTGTAAAAATTCAGAAACTTTCCCCTCATCTGATTACTGAGCGTCACTTTTTTGACTACCCTAATGAAGAAGTAGAGGAAACTGCGCAAACAGCAGCTGATGCCTGGAAGTCCCTTTACTGTTCTTGCTACAACAACTTATAACTTTATAGAAGCAAATGTTCCTTTAGTCCCCTACAGGGCAAGTATTATCCTCCTTTTAAAGAAAGAAACTAACACTGAATAAATTACATCTTTTGGTCCAAACAACAAAATCTTGATGGCAGACATAGGACCGAGATTTTTAACTCTCTGTGCACTAACTGGAAATACTTAGCTGTTTTGTCTCTAATTTTTGGAGAAAAATAGGATTGTTCCAGTAACAGTGCAGTCCATTTCTGAGCTTTTAGGTTTTACTTACTGTTAATATTTAACACGTCAAATGTTTTACACAACTGCAAGAATAAAAATAATTCATTGGCTACGACCTTCTGCAGCCTGTGACATCTATGAAATTTCTGTATCATCTTGACTGGTTGTAACATAGATAAAACATCTGGGGACACAGAAAAGGAAATTCTGTGCTCTCAGTGCTAGAGTGCCTGTTTGAAAATTTCAAAGATAATAATTCCTCAATAAGGGCAAGGTGACCATGAAGCACTACACTATGTATAAGCAGGATCTGCTAACTGGTGTCATAGAGAAATCGTATGCATCCTTCTTATAGCTTTGAAAAAGGCTGCTTACATAGGGAGCACTTTTCTTGCTGGATTCAAATATTCTCACTTAACTGTCTCTTGGAGGAAAAGGAAAAGTGAAGAAGGAGCACCTTGAAG
>VYZV01034513.1:0-33803 GCA_013401275.1 Pandion haliaetus | reverse complement strand
CTGAGGGTGCACTCAATCCCCTCATCCAGATCATTGATAAAGATATTAAAGAGAACCGGCCCCAGTACTGAGCCCTGGGGAACACCACTGGTGACCTGCCACCAACTGGATTTAACTCATTCACCACAACCCTCTGGGCTCGTCCATCCAGCCAGTTTTTTACCCAGCGAAGAGTACACTTGTCTGAGCCATGTGCTGCCAGCTTCTCAAGGTATATGCCATGAGAGACAGTGTCAAAGGCCTTACTGAGGTCCAGGTAGACAATGTCCACAGCCTTCCCCTCATCCACTAGGCGGGTCACCTGGTCATAGAAGGAGATGAGGTTGGTCAAGCAGGACGTGCCTTTCATGAACCCATGCTGGCTGGGCCTGATCCCCTGGTTGTCCTGCACCTGCCTTGTGAGCACACTCAAGATGAGCCGCTCCATAATCTTCCCCAGTACCGAGGTCAGGCTTACAGGCCTGTAGTTCCCTGGATCCTCTCTCTGACCCTTCTTGTAAATGGGCATCACATCTCAAAGACCATTAGATATTCCTATGAATAATGGAGAATTGACTTGATACATTTTAATTATGTCCTGTAGCTCTGAATATGGGCTGAAAATTGGAGATAGGGCTATTCAGTGAAGGGATGGAAATCCTATATAGTTAGCTTACAACTTTATACCTGTTTTTTGAAACTGAAACAGTTTTGTTGCTAAAATTTATTGAAACAGTGCAAAAAACAAGTTGTAGCAATTTGCGTTCCAGAGGTGTGTGCCCTCAGTACTGTTGAAAATCCTCTACAACTGTCAAACCTGGCATTTACTCAAGGGTGTTACTCTACTGATTTTAATGGACTTCCTAAACTACCCAGCTAGAAGTGAAATGAGAAAGGTGAACATCCTCGATTTTTCAGTGTGGCATCCAGTTTCTGTCAGGCTAATAATACACGTTTGTACAGTCTTAAGTGTCTTGGGCTTTTTGTGTTTGTTGGTATGTTTGTTTTAAGATGCAGAAGAACAGGAGTGAGCCAGAAAAGAAATTAAAAGCAACAAATAATAAAACAAAAAATCTGCCTGTGTTGTTCTTGGTTTTCCCCACACTGTTAACTTGAAGCCCTCTGGGGAAGGTGAAACAAACAGCTGTCCTGGCTACAATACAGTCAGAATCTCCTCCTACAAAGCCAACTGAAAGCACAGGGAGGCTGAGAATCTATTAGAAATACCCTAGGCTGGCAGCACTGTGAATTTAAAGTGATAAAATTAAGGGGCCATTTGACTGCAGTTACAGACATCTTCAGTAATTGACCTCTCTATAGTTGTGAATTTTTACATAAAACGCTATGGGCTATGAACAATCGAAGTAGGAAACAAAAGCACCTTTTTCCCCTGTAATTCGTGTAATTTTTTTCTGTGAAAACTGGTGGTAAACTGCATCCTCAGTGAAGTTTGGCTGTATGGTCAAGGTATGATGCAATAAACAGTGTGACAAGAATACAAACTATGATCCAAATGTGAAGACCCTATTGCAATCATTGGCTGTTTTAATACAAACATGCGTAAATCTGTTTACACTTTATGCATCTGGTTTGCTCAGAAGTTGCTTTATGTGCCATACAACCACTTTCATGTGGATACAAACCTCATAAAGAAGTCGGGCTTCATGCCGCAGAATCTTAAAAAGTGATATTTTTCATACATACCTACAGATGCTGGCATTTCTCCCCACTGCAAAACAGTCTCCTTTGTGAAATGCCCATATATATCAATGTAGATGCCTTCATCTTCATAGGTGAGTAAAAGCTCCATTCCACTGGTATTCGGGAGGATGATAATGGCATGTGGGCGAATAGTCCCCTGGATCTAGAATCATATTTTACTAAGATTTATATCAGAAAATGGACTGCAATTTTAGTGACTACATCAATCTAACTAGCTTGGCACAGCAATAAAAAGAACTAGCTCATGGAAAGTGAAAGAAATGCCTGTTTTCAGAAAGGCTGTATAGTTTGCTCGCTGGCCTCTGAGATAGGCTCTCTCCCCTCCTCCCCCCTTTGAATATGACAGTAGGTTTGCAAACAAATCAACATTCAATATTTCACTTCATATTTACCAGTATTAATTGGTTTCAAGAAGCCATGGAACCACTGAGACACAATAATATTTACTTAGTCACTACAGAACACTTGCATTATAAAAATAGAAGAAAGGTGAAATAAATTTGAATTCACAGTTATTTCAGAAGATGGAGGAAGGACGAAAGCTTCCACATTGCAGGAAATCGGTGCTTTCACTTTCCATGCTATCTCCCTATCCCCACTCACAAGCTAAACCCTGTAAATTTAACAATATTTACAGCAAGTTGAAAAGTTACCTGGACCTTTCAAATACAAGCCACACTGTCCTTCCCTTCCCACATCCTTAACTAAAAATAGTTCCCCATTTAAATGCTGTTCAGCATACGTTTTCTACATGCCACAGAAACAGTGCATTTCACTCACACAAATCATTTTAACAGCAGTTCAATGCACTAGAATCTCTCCCAGAAGCCAACATGTCCCAGGTGAAAAAAAAAGTCTTAAGTACACAACCATGAAGGTGGGGTTTTATGAAAGCGTTTTTGAAAGAAAAAGAGGACAGCCTTAAAAAACAATAACAAAGCATTTCCTTGTTTAAAGCACTACTCAAAACAGGATGTTAAATAGTAAATTAAAACCAGTACAATTAATATTTTTATAGGAAGCACATGACTGGAGTTTTACATCATTTTCACAAGCCAGCAACACACAGATCTTTTTTTTCTTCAAGCACATACATTTATGCATACCATAAGGGCACAATGAACAGTAAAAGAAGCACTGAAGCTGTACTTGCCAAACTGAATACACTCAGGCCAACCACTTGACTCCGTGCCTCCGCAACAACTATCCGTAACACTAGAACAGGTATCCAGAGTCGCAGAGCAATTTTAATGCGTTGCCTTGGTACTCGCATGAGTGATCGAAGCAGGTAAGAGATGAAGAAAGAGGTGGGGAACCAGGAAAAGAGGCTACCAGAAAGCAAGAGTATCTAAAGTCAGCCTGTTAAAGTCTGGTCTGTTGCCACCACAAAGCTCCTTGAGAGAATTATCCAATTCTAGCAGATGCTCTTTAAAATAATAAAACACCAAAAAAGATAGAGCCACCGTAGCAGCAGATTTATTTCAGGTCTAAGACTCTAAAGGGAAAATATATTTTTAGTACATACTAACTTTTGGTTGAAGAGGACACACAAAGGGAGTCAGTCTTAAAGGTGCCCCACATATTCAGGACAGTCACCTGGGAAATCTCTCTCATCAGGTACATAATTATATTTGCAGCCTGTTGAAAAACTAAAGCCGCTAAGAAGGTTCACTTTTTTCTTTGCCTTTCTTATCTTGGGCAATTATGCTAATGATCTTTTTGTCAAGTCATTATTCACCATGCTCAGCAACCGGCTTCCAGGGATGGTATGCCGGCACCGATGTGAATTTTTCCTGGTTGCATAGTTAACAAAGCTACTAATTGTCAGATTAAATAAGCCCTCTAACAAAACAAATACCTACTACCTTAAAAAAACCCAACACAGAAATAAACAGTACAAGCTTTTTAGCAGGTGATTCAACAGTTTGTTCTGAACAGCTAGAAGAGTTACTTTCTAATTAAGAGAAGTTTATAAACTTAACAGCCATCTTCAAACATTGTGTCCATCAAAAACACAGGTCTGATAGAGTTTGAAGGCTGTCACTTGTTAGGGCAGCAGAGTGATCAAGTGGCTTGCATGGGAGGCATGGGTTTTCATTTGGTTTGAAAACGTGGGGCTGAGAGTGGAGAAAAAGAAGCTAAAAAATGAAAGGGTTCAAGGCACAGGCTGCAACATGCAGATCTGGGATGAGATTTCTTCAGACCTCCTGAGCATAACTTTGGGACACACTGCCTTGGGAGACAAGGAGGCCATGGCACCTGGATAAGCTAACCCTCTGCCCCATGGACCTCTGTTGACTTCAGGGAGGTTTTCAAGTGTGCACAGAAGTTTCCTTGCCAGGAGCCTCCCCTCAGACTGGAGCCATGGGAACCTGCTAGTTTTCTGGACCTAAGCCCCCAAGTTTCTCTGGCTTTTGGTACTCACAGCTTTGAAAAGAACTAACAGCTAAAAAATAAGCAAGCAAACAAACAAAAAGATTAAAACCATAGCACCGACTTCATATTGGACAGCCCCATGCCAGTCATTCACTTCTGCAGGGGAATTACTTTACTGTTACGTGAGTTTAAGCAGGAATTTAGTGATCACCATCTCCTCACTGAACAGATGCACAATGCAGTATGTACACATCAACCTAAAATCAACATCTTCATGCCAACTTCTTGACAATCTAACAAGAAAATCCTGAGGAAAATGTAAAAATTCTCTTGAATTTAAGGCCTGATTTCATGGGCAATTGAACGGTAAGAAGAGCAGCAAATTTATTTTTGCAGAAACCCAACTTCCAGACAAGTCATGACTGAAAGGCAAATTGCATTTTGCACACAGAGCCTGGATCTGTAATCATGTGAAACAAATGCAACTTTGCTCCGTGGTGAAGAAATCGGGATTATTCATGGGTGTACATGTATACCTGGCTCCTCTAGCTACAGGCACTAATTGGTGCAAGGGGAAAATGCTTGCAGTGGATCGAGATTGAAATGTGTTGCAACAGTCTTTGTAGTCCAGGCCAAATTTCAGCTCAATTCAGTGATAACTTAATCAGCTTGTTAGCAAGATTGAAAAGCGCAGTGGCAGATTGTAAAAGTCACCTAAATTCATGTAGATATTATTGTGTCTTTCATTGCTTAAGTCATCCTAAATTTCCAGGATAAATCAATTAAAATCAGTGCTGTCCATACAACAGGCTTTCTGACATTAAACCATTAAAATTGATACTCTAAATGTGATAAAAGCCTTTAACACAACTTCAGTGTTATAAAAGTATGTGAAAAGTGGTTTTCTATTAGCTGGCATACAGTAATTATTCTCTTACCCTGTCTTTTGAAATACAGCACAACTCTTAACCTGATCATCATCAATATACAGCCCAAAGAACAGAGGTATTTACATAATTTTTTGGAGTGTCTTACGTGTGTTGGAAGGTACAGGTCATACACAGATCCAGAGTCCACATCAATAGCGTGAAAGCCTACTAGTGAGCCATATATGACTTTTAATCTTTGTCCGTTTTCAACTGTCAGGTCAACTGACAGTGGTTTGTGATGAAGTGAGGTAAAGGACTGGAAAAAGCAAATACATTATATAACACAATAAAGCTGTTGGTTTACAGATCTACATATATGATCTTAAGAATTTTCAAAAATCAAAAGTCAGACAGCTATTTTTGTTAAATATTACATTATGTTTAAGGAGCTAAGTATCCATCATCGACTGAGTTGCAAGGAGAGCTGGATAATTCACTTGTGTTTTGAAAAAAATCCAGATTCTAGAAAAGGACTAGGCAAAAATTAGGCTGAATACCATTCATATTTAATTTCCTCCTCTCTTGAGGGAAATCAGCATCAACTTTGTGAACTCCAATGCACATTTTTGCACAGCACCGAAACAAGTTGTTCACATATAACAGAATCATGACTGTGACAGTTTTATGCCTGCCATCTCCAGTGTATGTCAAATGAGCTACATTTTCTTTAAAAGAATATGCATTGTATCTTTTAACTAGAAATAAATGTTATACAAAGCAACAAAAAGCAAAAGCAAAGAGTAGATGAGAGACAGTGATAAATCTGAACCAAAGTGACGTTTCACCTACCTTAAAAGCCATGAATTTGTGATAAGGCTTTGGAGCCCAAGCATAAACCTCCACTGAGTTTTTCAAAGCAATTACAAGGAATTTGATTCTCTCATATTTTACTGTAATACAAGAAGAACAATTCCTTAGGTACCAGACAGACGCTTAAATCAAAGACCATCTCATCACAGGAAGTAAATTCAATGGACTACTTGTAGAGGTAGACATTATCCAACAAGGGAGACTAATGGATTCTGGACATCAATGTTTAATCTCACCAGTGACAATACCTTGACTGAAACTTATAGTTCATTTATTCTCAGTAAAGCCAGGTGACTGTTAACAACATTTACATATTGTTTTTCATATATCTATGAAAAAAAGAAAAAAAAAAATCTTACTATTGACCAAAAGGAGTCTTGACACTGCAGCTAAGCCAACCTACTTTATTTTTCAAGTGTAAACACCAACATTGCTGGTTGTGAATAAGCTACTTTTGGAGGAATGGTGGTTGTTGGCTGAACAATTCTGTTACACTCTGCAGGATGAATTTTCACTTCACTGTTCATGTGTGGGGTTAAATCCCCATGTGCTAGCGTGGGCAAAGGACTCCCATGTTTCTAAGATCATAGAATCATTTAGGTTGGAAAAGACCTTTAAGATCATCGAGTCCAACCATCAACCATGCCCACTAAACCATGTCCTGAAGTGCCTTGTCTGCACACTTTTTTAATACCTCCAGGGATGATGACTCAACCACTTCCCTGGGCAGCCTGTTCCAATGCCTGACAACCCTTTCAGGAAAGACATTTTTCCTAACATCCAATCTAAACTTCCCCTACCGCAAATTGAGGCCATTTCCTCTCATCCTATCACCAGCCACCTGACAGAAGAGACCAGCACCCACCTCACTACAACCTCCTCTCAGGTAGTTGTAGAGAGCGATAAGGTCTCCCCTCAGCCTCCTTTTCTCCAGGCTAAACAACCCCAGTTCCCTCAGCCGCTCCTCACAAGACTTGTGCTCCAGGCCCCTCACCAGCTTCGTTGCCCTTCTCTGGACACGCTCCAGCGCCTCAATGTCTTTCCTGTAGTGAGGGGCCCAAAACTGAACACAGTACTCAAGGTGCGGCCTCACCAGTGCCGAGTACAGGGGGATGATCGCGTCCCTGCTCCTGCTGGCCGTGCTGTTTCTGACACAGGCCAGGATGCCGTTGGCCTTCTTGGCCACCTGGGCACACTGCTGGCTCATATTCAGCTGGCTGTTGACTGACACCCCCAGGTCCTTTTCCTCCGGGCAGCTTTCCAGCCACTCTTCCCCAAGCTTGTAGTGTTGCATGGGGTTGTTGTGACCCAACTGCAGGACCCAGCACTGAGCCTTGTTGAACCTCATACAATTGGCCTCGGCCCAACGATCCAGCCTGTCCAGACCCCTCTGTAGAGCCTTCCTACCCGCGAGCTAATCAACCCTCCCTCCCAACTTGGTGTCATCCACAAACTTACTGAGGGTGCACTCAATCCCCTTGATGATGATGTATGATTTCGGTGATGATGTAAGATGAGTAAGCATTTAAGAGATGAGCAATTTCTCTAAGTTGATTAAGGTCATGTTGGGTCCATCAAGAATAAATGAAGAATCATGCATTGAAAATTAAGGCTTCTTTGTACATTGTGTTTTCACTCTGCCATAGACAAGCATTGGCTTTGGAAACAGAATACTAGGCTATTGCATCCCAATGCATTCACACTTCATTTTATATTCAGTGTCTGCTTGGCAGGGTTTTTTAAAAGATGCAGGTGTTACGCTACTGAAGTAAGGTTTGTTTTCTGTGGGAGGAGGGCTTGATCAGCCCCTGCTGCTTACAAAAGGAGCAGTTCACACTAGCCAAACGCACAGCATAGGCATGAAGACTGGATAAGGGTGGACACTGGTCAAGAAAATCTCACATAGGCAGAGAAAGAAAAAAAACCCTAAACTCCACCAAAGTGCAGAACAGCACATCCTTTTCCTCTTCTACCTGGACAAATGGCTGTAAAACCAAAGGTCAAGACACAAGAAGATTCACCAAGAGAAAAACAACACCAGCTGTTTTGTCAAAGAAGTAAGAGTGGCTTGTCATATGTAAACACAAAAGCTCCAACCAAATATTTGCCTAATTTTAGGATAACTATTTTTTAATTATTTTTTTAAAAAACACACACCAAACCCAAAGATGAGCAACTTGAAGTGGAATATGTGGGTTCTTAGCTATAATCACAAAGAAAGTAACAACGCATATCTGTTTCACATTCTTTCTTGGATTTAACCCTTGCCACTGCTAAAGCCGTGAGGTGTAAAAGCAAAAAAAAAATCAAGCAAGGTATTTATGAGAGCCAGCCACCTCGTCATCTCCTGCACTCCTCTATATCATTCTCTGTTTGACTTTTTTAAAAGTGCCACTTCCACATACCATCTTTCACCAAAGCAAAACCTGGCTATACATCACACCCCCTCATGCAGTTAAATGACAGAAACTATTACATACTGATGTTCATCTTCAAGAATGAACTGCCTGAAAGCCAAATAAAAGAAAGATGTTTTTTCAAATGCTATGGTACCATTTCCAGTGTGTAAGTTTAAACAAAGGTATATTTAGGTCTTTTATGACCTAGAGACAGGGATGAGCTGTAGCACATCCAATCTGATCCACCTACGGACATCCTACAAATATGATTTACTAGCACTTCACTAGTCCAGTTTCTTAGCAGTTACTCAGAGCCAGGAGGAAAGCTGAATAGCATGGAGATGTAAAACGTCAGTCTAATTAAAACCTTAACTAACTACAGAACTTCTAAACCACTGACTAAGCAACAGACCAGGGCTGGCAGTCTCTTCTTCCAGCCGTCACAGGGAATTCCCATAAGATCATCTGGTAACTGCTGCAAGAAGAGATACTACCTGGAACGACAGGGAGCAAAGTATCTGCCATGTAAAACAAGGAGGTTTGAAAGAACTCAGAGATATTCAGCCCAATACAATCCTGAAACAGAGCTGAAGAAAAATGCTGGTGTCACAAGATGCAAGAGGATGATTAAGCAGCTTGTCAAGAGAAACCCAAAAAGTCCTTACCAACTTTGTAGTGTACGCAGCCTTCCAGGTCACCCACAGACACCCAGCCCTGCCGCTTCTCCACCTCTGGATCATTGCGCAGAATTTTATTTCTCAGCCATGATAAGTAATATACCCTCAACTTATTCTTCTTCCCTAGGATTTGGAAAAAAAAGACAGACATAACACTTTAACTCAGTGAAGTACAAACTCTCCTACATTTACAAAACCCCAGAGTTTTGTGACCTGGAGTACAGTGGGTCTTTGTGTGCCTTGTCAAGGTGAGAGAAGAGTCTGGCAGCACGAAAGAAAAGCCCTGTGTGATGGTGACACACAGGAGGGAACTGGAACATGAGCAATCCTATGGCATTTGGCACACATGCACTTACCCTGTGACTCAAGCTTCATGCAAGATTTTCACACCTGACTAAAATTCTTCCCTCAGGCCAGAGAACAAGTCTCTATAGACGCATGTATTATCAGAAATAATCAGACTATCTGGCATTTACTCTTTGATGTGAAGGAAGGAATACAGGTATGGCCTACAATGGCCATTTTGAATACGTGACTCAATTAGTTCTAAGTAACTGACAATCTTCATTACAAGTAGCTATTTTCTTTCGGATGCCTTTCCAGGTGAGAATTCCATTGTCATCTTTCATCTCAGTCAGTCTTTCTGTTGCTTTAGTTCGTAAGTACATACGGTCAACAGCAGTCTAGGATCACAGGTTAGTCTAAAAGGGAAGGACTGTGTCCCGTAAGCAACTGGACCTGGCAATATGGGACAAACAGCTCTCACCATTACCTACTGCAGTGAGTCTGGATTGGAGACAAGGAGCTGCCATTGCTTGCTCGACCTACATCTCTGACCTTTTTATGTACTAAGCATCCTTTGAGGCCACTCTCACCCATGGGGAATAAGGGCCTCAGTACCTTGCAGGGCAGAGGCCAAGCTGTTTGTCAGCAGAAGTTGAAGATGCTACTCCATTTAATGTTACTGATGCTTTCACAGTATAGATCATTCCCATGTTACTGCTCGTACATCTTGTTGAACACAGAATGAAGTTATTTAATGATATTTTAATAGAATTGCACTTAGATGCTCACCTGTCACAGAAACAAGCAAACAGACTGACAAACTATAACTTGCTGAGAACCAGTTTGTTTTAAGGATATGAAAAACTTCATACTTCCCACAAACCATTTTACACATTAACCAGGTAATGAAATATCCCAAAGCCTCTCTCTGAATTGAGAATTAAATGTTAAAAATTCAAGAGAGCTTTCCTATTAACAAGAATAACTGTTCTGTGATTTTCTGTAAGAGGAAATTCCTCAACCTAGTTTATAACCCAATTCTTCTTTTTAATTGCTTCCAACCCCAATGCAGGTCAGATAGTTTTAGACACTGAACTAACCTGATATAGTAATTAGCACATTGAGTCCTTCCAGAACATCCATTTGCTGGAATCGTCTCCTTGTAATCAGCGAATAAACCCTTCCTTGCCCACTTCTGTCCAGCAGCCACAATCCATTCTCTGTTCCCACCAGTAAATTTACTCCTGTTGATACACAGAAAAAAGTACTGCATAAATCACCTAATACTTCAGAAGCCACTGAGTGTTCACTGTTTTGAGAACTGATTCTTACTTAGTCTCACTTAATGGTACCTGATAATTTCTCTGTTGCTCTGTGGATGACCTCCCAGAAAAATGAATAGGAAAAACAAGGATCTCACCATTACAGTTTTTACCCAGCAGAACACTTAAACGCCCATGTAACTTGAAGGATGAGTAGTTCCACTGAAATCAATATTGATTTAAACAAAAAGGAAAATGCTTTGCAAACTTGAACTTCTCGGGTGACCTTGGAAAGTGCCTGTGAGCACTGCAAAAGTTCCAGTCCAGCACCACTCCACTGGCAACACAAGAGATCCAACTAAATGATCAAAGGGTCTCCAGCAGTTAAAAAACAAAAAACCCCAACAAAACCCCCAAACCAAAAAACCCCAACTCTTTCCCCAAATACAACACTCAAATCACAGGAGGGCCAAACTTGGGGGAAGAGGGGCTGCTGTTACGAGGAAGTGGAGCATTTGTTTGAAAATGGTCTGTGTTTTGCAAGAATGCTTTCAAATACCAAATTAAAGGAGTGAATCCATCTGAAATCCAACTGCTCCCAAGGAAGCAAAGGCTCCAGTGAGTTGCTGACATCAGAGGATGTCAAAAATTGTGTTCAGCTGGCATGACAGCTACATTTCTTAATAGAACCTAATCAGGTTCTAAAGAAATGACACGATTCATCCTGCTGTAACAAGCCAGCTCCTCTACTGGCAATGCTCTGTGACAAGTACCTGGTGCTCTTCAGCCTCAAAGCACATTTAATTACAGACCTTGCCACACAGCTCTGTTCTTAATTTAAAATCTTGGACTCCTACAAACATACATTACATGAAATCTGTGAAGCTGTAAATTGGAAATCCACATTTCCTTTGGATAATGTTTCATCTACTTCATTAATTTTCCATTCCAGACTCAAGAAGTGAGGAGGAGTAAAAGGCTGGGTGAGTCCCATAGAATACATCTGTTCTGAAGTAGAAAGATGGTTAAAACAACTCAAGAGCTTAGCAAGTGTGAGACTGGGACAAGCTCTACAGTTGTTGAAAACTGGTCTGACTACACTCATCTTGGTTTTACACCATGTGAAGCTGATCCTGTAAAAAGGGTGATCCTGCGAGGTTCTGAGTAAGCACTGACAACAGGAACTAAGGAAGCCAAGCTTTTGGAAAGACTGATGCTTGACCTTCTTCACATTCTTGGAATACTTAACACACATGACAGCAAAAGGCTTCAGGTTTGGATTATTTCCATTGGGTCAGGGCTTAGTGTGATCAGCTGTACTCGTATGCAGCTAAGACGAGAGTAAGTATCATGGGCCACGTAAGTTACTTAAACTTTTGCAACTTTTGGCTCTTCTAATGAGCACAGTTTCAATTTGGTGCCTGATCAAACCATTTTCTCATTCTGATGCTCAAAATCCTTTGCAACTTGTCCTGGTTTCAGCTGGGATAGAGTTAATTTTCTTTCTAGTAGCTGGTATAGTGTTACGTTTTGGGTTCAGTATGAGAAGAATGTTGATAACACGCTGATGTTTTGTTGCTAAGCAGTGTTTAGACAAAGTTGAGGATTTCTCAGCTTCTCATGCCCAGCCAGCAAGAAGACTGGAGGGGCACAAGAAGTTGGGAGGGGACACAGCCAGGACAGCTGACCCAAAGTGGCCAAAGGAGTGTTCTATACCATGTGACATCATGCCTAGTATATAAACTGGGGGGAGCTGGCTGGGGTGGATCACTGCTCGGGAACTGACTGGGCATTGGTTGGTGAGTGGTGAGCAATTGCATTGTGCATCACCTGTTTTGTATATTCCAATCCCTTTATTATTATTGTCATTTTATTATTGCTGTTACTATCATCATTAGTTTCTTCCTTTCTGTTCTACTAAACTGTTCTTATCTCAGCCCACGAGTTTTACCTTTTTTTTTTTTCCCCGATTCTCTCCCCCATCCCACTGGGTGGGGGGGGAGTGAGTGAGCAGCTGCGTGGTGCTTAGTTACTGGCTGGGGCTAAACCACGACACATCTGTACATCATCTGTTTGCCATCATCTACCAGGAAGGCAGTGTCATGAGAGTGATGCAGGTATCTACTCAGTGATCCACTCCAGGACTTTCTGACAGGAGAGGTGCAATACAACTGTGAAATCTGCCTGGCATATACCGCCAGCCTCTCCTGCTGCTGCCTTCCCTCGATACACATGCCCAAGTACTTCTGAGCTTACCCCACAAAGCAGCACAAAGGACCTCTGAGTTGAATTTCTTCTTGTATTTACGAATTTCTGGACTGTCACTCTGTGGGCGAATATTCGTTGGGTTGACATTGACAACAGAGCCCTTTCTTGCATTTTCTCTCCTGACAGGCTCAGGTTTTGCACCAGATGCTAGAATGAAAGACACATGCAGTTATGAAAAATGCGAGTGTTTGGCTGCATTTCACATTTGACTTGTTTATGGCTGAATGAAAGAAACCCCAGAGGGGTGAGAAAACACCTCAGGAGCATCACATAGCCAGAAGAAAAAAAAAACCAAACCAAAAAACAACAACTGGAAGATTCCCCAGGCATTCCTGAGTAAACACTGTGGTAACACAGCAGCAGAGAAGAGCAAGCCACATCTGGAAGAAGGGCAAAAGCAGTACAATGAAAATTCATAGTGATGTGGAGTTTCAGTTTCTGAAGACTTACTAAGAGCTTCCATTTCCAAGCAATTCGCCCTCCCCACTCCCAAAAATAAGGAAACCAGGAGTGACATTTTATGAGAAGGGTAAAGCATACTCACGAGAACTACAGGAAGGTCCTACTGGACTGGTGGGAGGGGTGATTGGCAGAAGTCTAGGATCTATGAATGAAGTAAATGATGCTGTAGACGATGTACTGCTCTTTGAAGGTGTGCTTTCAGTGCACGGGGTCTACAATGAAAAACAAGAACTACTTCAGGAAGATGATGCGAGGGGAGCAGACAGCACACAGCAGTGCAGTGTCTCTGAGGTTCAGAAGAAATGGCATGTGTCATACTTAGACATGATGAACAGTCTTAAAGCAGTAGATACATGGTACAAATTCAGCGACAAAAGAGGAGGCCTGAGCAGGTTGTTTAGCCAGGCACAGCACTGAAATAACCAGTCCCCAGAAGAAGAGCACGTCATTCGCTCCCTGCTGTCTCAACTGCAACAGGGCATTGCTCAAATCTCTTTGCAGCAATGAGGAAACTGTTGCCTCAAGTAAGGCAGTTTAAGATGTGACCCCTGACAGAGCTGTTATCTGCCTCCAGTGACACATTTCTCCTCAAGAGACCCTCACAGCTGTGTTTTTGGGTCCCTTTGGGGCTGCTGAGATATGCTGCCCTGGCCCCTGAGCAGTCCCACCTGACACTTGCATGGAAGAAAGCCAGGGACAATGAGCAGAGGCAGACGAGAGTGCTGTGTTGCTGACATGACAGGTAAAGGAGCAGAGGGTACAAGCCCTTCTAGCTTGTGTAAAAGGGGAGAAAAAAGGGAAGGAAGAAAAGGGAGCAGAGAGAGATGGGGGAAAAAAAGTGGAACAATAAAATCTGTTAGGGAGCTCAAGATTTCTTATCTGTCCCCTAGATAAAACTTCTAAAGAAAAGAAGGGATGTGATGAAAAATCTCATCATAAAAAGAGACAGGATAGGTGAAGTTAAAAGGCTCTCAATCTCAGACTCCTAAGGGCTGGAGGAAAACAATGGTACAATTAATTCAATCTGTAATTTATCTCTTACCTTATTCAGAGGTTTGTTCTGAGGTTCCTGGCTAGTCAGTGGCACTTTTGGTGGGTTCACAGAGGAGTCTGAAATTTGGCTTTGCTGGAGGAGATCTGGCAGGAGATAGTTCTGGTTGCTTACGCTCCAGAGGCCTTCTTGGGTGCTAGAAATTTGTTTCCCTAAAATCTGATCCTGCACATGAGAACATACAGTTAAACTCCACATTCAGCATACTTCCAATGCACTATGCAACCCTGTTAACTCGGATAGTAAGTATTGAGCATATGGGAAGGGGTGCTCTGTGAGATGCATCATGTCGTCCTGGTTTCAGCTGGGATAGAGTTAATTGCCTTCCTAGTAGCTGGTATAGTGCTGTGTTTTTGAGCTAGGTATGAGAAGAAGGTTGATAACACACTGATGTTTTCAGTTGTTGCTAAGTAATGTTTAGTCTAAAGTCAAGGATTTTTCAGCTTCTCATGCCCAGCCAGCAAGAAGGCTGGAGGGGCACAAGAACTTGGGAGGGAACACAGCCAGGACAGCTGACCCAAAGTGGCGAATGGGGTATTCCATACCATGTGATGTCATGTCTAGTATATAAACTGGGGGGAGTGGGGGCAGGGGGGACTGCCGCTCAGGGACTAACCGGGTGTCGATCAGCAGGTGGTGAGCAATTGCATTGTGCATCACTTGTATATTCCAATCCTTTTATTATTACTGTCGTCATTTTATTAGCGTTGACATTATCACTATTAGTTTCTTCTTTGCTGTTCTATTAACCCATTCTTATCTCAACCCATGAGTTTTACTCGTTTTCCTGATTTCATCCCATGTGGGGGGTGGGGGGAAGTGAGTGAGTGGCTGCATGGTGCTTAGTTGCTGACTGGGGTTAAACCATAACATATGTAAAGACAAACCCTATGGAAAGATTAAAATAAAAAAATAAATACAAAAGTGTGTAGCAAACACCGGAGACATCAACACTGCCTTCCACTGCTGAAGTTCCTCAACCCATGTTACCTCATCGTGTCCAGAGAAGGGCAACAAAGCTGGTGAGGGGCCTGGAGCACAAGTCTTGTGAGGAGCGGCCGAGGGAACTGGGGTTGTTTAGCCTGGAGAAAAGGAGGCTGAGGGGAGACCTTATCGCTCTCTACAACTACCTGAAAGGAGGTTGTAGTGAGGTGGGTGCTGGTCTCTTCTGTCAGGTGGCTGGTGATAGGATGAGAGGAAATGGCCTCAATTTGCGGCAGGGGAGGTTTAGATTGGATATTAGGAAAAATGCCTTTCCTGAAAGGGTTGTCAGGCATTGGAACAGGCTGCCCAGGGAAGTGGTTGAGTCACCATCCTTGGAGGTATTAAAAAAGTGTGCAGACAAGGCACTTCAGGACATGGTTTAGTGGGCATGGTTGATGGTTGGACTCGATGATCTTAAAGGTCTTTTCCAACCTAAATGATTCTATGATTCTATAATCACAGGTAAAGAAGCAACTTCATCTCAGAGACACTTGAGACAGAATCAAATGACTTGTCCTAACGTTCTGATCTGACCTCTACCTACTATGGTCAGAAGTAGGTACTTCTTGATTCTAGACCTTCATTTAGTTCCAAGCCCCTTACCATTCATTCCATTGCTAGTTTCCATTTACTGAATTATGAAACTTTATTCTAGAATGACATTCAGTAGGAACCAGTATCAGCATTTCGAGTACAATGATGTTTGGTACTGCAGACCTCCTTACAGGATCCCACCAGCTTCAAGGAAATACTTGTAAACTATGTAAGGTGTGAAGCACCACACAAGCTCTCTCCCCAGCAGCACAAAATACGGAGTCAGAGGTTGGTTTCTGGGAATACATGGCTGAAAGCTTTGAGAGGAAGAAAGATGGGATGTATAAAGCGAGCGGTGTCCCAGATGGGGAGGGCAGTGCAGAGGGATCTACCCCTGGCTGTGATCAGTCAGGGTACCTGAACACCATTGGGACTGGAACGTAAAGTGACAGGACTCAAGCGCTACACTAGAAAATTCCTCCTGAATTACACCGAAGCAAAAAGCACCACCAAACTCAAGCAGCTTCTGGCTGGTTGAATTCAAGGCAAGTCTGTATATTGTACTGACTTTGATAAACAACCTACTGAAATCAGATCAGCTTTTCTGAATGCTGGCCAAAATAAATAAATAAATAAAAAGTAGATAATTCTAAATAAAAAGACATTTGCCTTTTAAAAGCCCAGTAATTAACTAGAAATCAAATTGATGCTCTAAGTATTTAATATGTTCATTTAGATATAAAAAACCAAAACAAAACAAACCACACATGTCAGTATTTGAGATTAGCCAGTAAGGAGCTTTTTTGTTCAGTTTTGAGTCAGGTTCAGCTGAACTGAACCAAACCCCCATTTGAATCATTTGGGCAGTTTGGTACACCGTAACCACTTCAAACCAGTTCATGCTGATGGGCTGGGGAAAGGGATGTTGGAAGAAGTGGAGACTCATGATGGCTGTGGTTGGTGAAACACAGGTGGGAGGAACAGATAGGAGTCTCTATGAGGAGGGAGAAGACTGGAAGGCATCAGAGAGATTTGTGAGGAGAAGTGGCAGTCATCTGTCTGTTCTCCCTCCCGCATTGTCCTCCCCAAACCCACCAGAATGTGACCTCCACTCTTTTCCATCCTCCCTTATCCTCAGTCTGGGCCTCAACAACTCCATCCTTTTCCTCTCCCTCAGGCAGCCCATTTCCAATGCCCATGTATCAGGGGAAAGTGAAAGCATCGGGCTGATTTTGCCACAAGAAAAGTATTGGTTTTGCCCCATTTATAATTCCTTCTCCGAAGCAGGGTCTTTTCTCCTCAAGTACGGCAGGATGAAGGCAAAGTGGGGACTCCTTCCCCAGTCAGGAAGGATGCCACTCTGGTCTGAAGCTTAGAAATCACACCAGAGGTAAAGAAAAGTCCTTTTTCTTCCTAGCCCTGCCACAGCTCACACAAGCAGCTCTGGGGAAAACAGCAGTTTCACAGCAATTTATTTTCCCTATCTGTGAAATGAGAGTACCCTCAGTAACACGCAAGAAGTGCTCTGACGCTGAGTGCAAGCCTTATTACTGTAGGTTTTTTTGGTTTCCGACCACAAAGAACATTGTTCTGCTTTGTCCGTCTTCATCTTTTCTGCACTAATATTTATCACAGGGGATAATATCCCCTGATAATAATCCACATGACTTGAAGTCTCTGCTAGAAACTACAGCTGGGAAGGAACCACAACATGACACATGAGAAGATATGTGTTTGTGATAAGCCAGTAGGGAGAGATGAAGTGTTTTTCCCCTCTTCTGATAATATTTTAAGTAGTAAGCAGTAGTTCTCTTTAAATTGGAATAAAAAAGTAAAGATTTTTAAAAATAGCAACAATGGACACCAACAATAATCAACAGTATTGCTTTTTGCAACCTGCCCAGTGCCTTCAAGAAATACACTGACATCAGAAACTACTACCAGGTCAATAACAAGGACAAATAAAGAAGCGCAATTTCATAGGTAAATGTAAGCATTTTTACAGGAAGCACAAAACCTGAAACTATACTTTTTTTCAAGGCTTATAGCTATAATTTGCAATGACAGAGCAGGACTTCAGAGTGAAAATGCTGCTGAGAAGAAATGGATACAGCGTTTATCATGCACATTAACAATCTGACTCCCCCCCACTGTACCCACCCCCTTACAAATGGCCAAATTACCTTCTGTTCTGCAACGGTGCTTTGGGGCTTCAGTTCAATTCCATCTGGTACTCTTGTCCTTGAGAAATCTGCCACTCTGCTGCTTAGCAGTTGCCTGGTAACAAACTCCAATTAATGAACAGAACTACTTCAGGGTCAAAAAAAGAGCCCCAAAAACCAAAAAGACACACCCCCCCCCCATACACATGTTCAAAAGTGAGCATAATTAACATTCACTAGTTACACTTAAAGGTTCTTGTACAAAAGCAAGCTGATTAGTGCGTGGATGTGCCTGAACGGACTCAAGCCTGAGGACCACTCACAGCAGGAAGCTCTCCCCACCTCGATGGAGAGCATCCCTTCATCTCCCTGCATTTCACCCATCATTTTTCAGACACTGCATAGCTCAGGCAAGTGAGAGCTGGTCCCTCAAGCTGTCATTTGAAAAGTGCCTACTTCAAAACTTCTCCTGTCTCCCCTCGTACACTATCCTGCTGGGTGCAATTATAAGCCACCCTGCTCTCCAGAGAAAGAGCATCACCTGCACTTGCAAGGGGAAGAGCCGCTGCTCTGCTATATGCTGGTATCAGGGACCTCTCTGCCAGTGCCTACTGGGACAGGCTACACTGGAATTTCATACTGTGAATCAGTCCCTGAAACATGGACATCCTCACCTTATGTACAAAGAAACAGAGAAAATGTTGCCCAGTGCACATAGAGACAGAAGAATATAAGAGTTGCTAGACTGACTGGGGCCAAAAGCCCGCCTAGTCCAGTATCCTGTCCTCAACAGTGACCAAAAGCAGATACCTAAAGAAAGAGTAAGAACAAGGCAAGCATCTGTTGTGATATACCCCAGCATACACACTGTGGTATACCCACTACACAACCAGTGGGATTTTTGCATTTTAAACTTTTTCACCCAAGTGGGACTGCCTCAAACTTCTGTCAGTGAGGCTCTGGCCCCATTTCTGTGCATTTCCACCCCACATTATTTATTTATTCCACTTATTTATTTATAGTCATTTATTTATTACAGCAATCCATTTAAGCTTACTACGTTTCTGCCTCCTTTCCAGTAATTATACAACTGACTGCATTCAGGATGCTGGTCTGAAGGCCTCTACAGTGCTACGTGACAACTGGTAGGAGAGTATAATGTTTTGGGTTTTTTTAAATGTTGCCCAATGCAATAACAAGGTTTGGTGAGAGAGCTACTGACTTAAGATGGTTGTGAAGGAGCAGGAATTTTTGTAGCTTTTCCTTGTTGTTTATTTTTTGGTTTTGGGTCATTCTCCCCCTTCTATCGGAGGGGTAAATATTTGCATACTAAACTTGGAAGAAACAGCAAGATATGGAGTAGGAGCAATGGTGAGTGCAAGGACCTGTTCTTACCAGGAAAGCAAGCAGCAGCTGATCTTAAATTAAACCTCCCACTTATTAGGAAGAAAGTAACTCCTAGCCAAGCACACACTTGCACCCACCTTGTCCAAATTTTGGTAGGAAACAGCATACAAAGAGCAGAGAGAGGAAACCGAACTATACAAAATGAGTCCCAGGAAACTCAGTGTTTTAGGGGGATTATGAACGCTGCAGGCATCAGAGGTGGAAGCACTCTCAGTAGAGTAGGAGAAATTAGCATCAATGGAATAGATATGTTACAGGAGCAGGTAAGATGCTGGATCACATACACTGACATCCTTTCCTTAAAAAAAAAACAACTGGTGTGTGTGAGGAAGAATTCTGGCTCATCTCACTGATAAGAAAACAAAACCAAAAGTTGTTTTACTGGTGAAAGACAGCTGCCCTTAGTCCTGGCTTCCTCAGAAATGAGCATTCTCAGGGTGGTTAACAGAATTCATCCAAGAGAAAATGAAGCTCTTTCTGTTGCATATGTGCATGTCCCAAGTCTAGTCCTACTGGGCACCTCCAGGAAAGCTGGAGCATGGACATCAGCAGCTGTTCCACAGCCCAGGCAAGAACAAAAAACCCCACAGATTGTTTTCAATAGCCAACTAAAACTTGTCCCAGAGTATCTCAGCCAAAGCCCACATACAAACACTTGTACAGGATGCAAGGGGCTTGAGATCCTGCATTCACATGCTTTAGATAGCAAGAAAAACAAAACCCTTCACTTTATCCAGAATATGCAAAGTTTCTATGCTGGCTGCTGCTTTCACTTCAATCACTATCCTTTTTGCTATTTACTTGATAGTAATAAGGATATATTTCCCAAAATAGCTATCTTTTAACATAAATGACGTTCAGCCAAGGTGAAGGGACTTTGTTAATAGACAAGATTATACTTTTGATTTTACAGGAATTCTTGTGGTGGCTGTGTGCACAGGGGGGCAAACCTGACAGAGATCATCCTGCTAATTCCACTTCTCTAGAGGACTCATGGATCTCACACACAGAGGAGATGCAAATCATACATGCAGACTTCCAAAGGCAGTGATACCACTCCTTCAAATCATTACAGCATGCAAGGATCGCAGCAATCTAACACTTACACAGCAAAGTCATTGCTACAGGGCAAATCCATATTTTTATGTAGAGTCTTTCTGAGGTCTAGGATGAATTCTATGACCTAGAGTGAATAAAACTTTTTACAGATCAGAATAAGGTGGTTTGGAAGAGGAGCAGTAAGAAAATAAAGGCATTACAGTAAAAAGACAGCTCTTTCAGGTGCACTGAATAAGCTACAAGATTTTTAACATTCTCCCTCCTCATCCCTCAGCTTTGAAAATGAACTTCAGAAATGCAAATCGGGAGCATATGCAGGCACAAAAACTACCTTCTTCAGAGCAGCAGAGGGGAAAGGACTAGTACCAGGCCAACACGGTAGCTTGCCAACAGCGCTACAAATCTGTGCATCTCTTTCTGAAGACTGACAAAACTGCATGTGCAATTATGTCAGAAAAGCAAGAACCCCATCCCAGAGAGCTCTGTGGCCCTGTGATGCACTTCAAAGTAAATCCTAGAGGTTGAATTAAACTGAAGTCTCTTTGCAAGAAAATTGGAAGTTTCATTCATCAATACTGAAAAAATAATTGTTTGCTCTTCCAAACAGCAGGGCTGGCCAACTGATCCCTTGACTCTCTTTCACTTGGACTAGCAAGCTATTCACGCTACATTATTTCTCAGCAGAATACACATTTTTCATGACAGGTAAACACCACAAGATGTCAGTCACAAAATCAACAAGAGAAACTGGAAAGCTAAAGAGAAACGGTTCAGGTGAGATCAGCTTGGTACAAGCCACAGCATCATCTGCACAGCAATTGTGCAAAATAAAAATATTAAAAATACAGCAGATTTTACAAAAACAAATCCTGCTTATGCTATCTGCTCATTATAAACAGCCCTGGTGAAGGAATCAACTTTTCAGCGGTAATTACGTCTCCCAGAGTGAACAGACTATCTGAATACAAAGGTCATGTCTGTCTTGCTTTTTTCACTGTAAACTGTACTTAGCATGAAGGCACACAGTTTTCTTTCCCTCTTCTTTTTTCTTTCAAAAATTCCATTTAAACATAGATCAATGTGAAGTAATCTCTATAAAAGCACCGCCTATTGATATTCAGTTAAAACTAGACATTTCCTCATTGTCCCAGGGCAGCAAGTCATCAAAGCTTATTACACTGCATACATCTGATGAAGCAAACATTTACCCCCAGGAGTTCATTATAGTGTGATTAATCTGCTTAATTACAACTGACATAAATGACTGATAGTAACTTCAGAGGGGAGGTAGTATTTATGTATGCCAAGTTTTTCCAGATATTTAGAAGCAAGTAATAAAAAGGAAGAAAATAGTAATAATTAAAAAAAATAAAATCAAGCCAACCTTGTGTAGTTCATGTCATCTTCATCGCTACTGCTGACTTCATCACTTGATGAGGAATAGTCTGCTGCTTTTAAGAGTGAGTTGGCACCATCCTTCCCCTTGACAAAGGAGCCTGGACTCTGAGTAAAGAAAACTCAGTTGATTTTTTTTCTCATGGAAGAACCCATCACTAAACAGCATGTGCAGTATTTTACTGTCCCAGCAAATATAGTTATTGTCACTTCCACACCAAAAAAGCTTTATTAGGAAGTTGATGCTCTTGTCGGTCCATCACGAATGGGTTTTTCACACAGGAAAGTGACCCAAGCCAAAACACCTGATTTTCCTAAAAGTTGAAAGGTGACTAACTTTAGTTAATATGTTATTTTGAATCTCAAACATTTATGATTCAATCTTTGCACTTTGCAGGACTATAGAAGTACTTCCTTTTTTTGCACAAGGACTAAAGGATTACACCAGCTTGAGTTTCGTTCTAGCCCTGGACTACCTTGAGGCTTGCGAGGCCATGCCTGAGCACAGGCTGTGCCTGCGCAGACCTGGTACAAAGCACCTTTGAGCTGGAAAAGCAAATACCAACACAGCTACGGCTTGCACCCACAGAGCGGTTAGACACACCAGTCCTACGGGAACTCATCTATAGGCCTCCCGCACTATTGGCAATGGGCTAAACACAGAGCCTTCTTCAAACCTCTGGTCCCTGACAAGGCAGGAGGGGTTAGGGACCCCAGTAAGTTGCAGCTGTCCCCTGCTGCCCTGCTCTCCATCCCCTGGAGCCACCTGGGCCTGCCTGAGAAGTTTAAAAAAGCCAAGCATCCTACATATGAGCTCTTGCACAAGGCACATATGAGCTCCAGTTGTCTGACAGGCACCGCACCGTCCCCCGTCCCCCAAACACCACCAAAGAAAAGAAATGCCTCAGTAAGACAGACAGAGAAGTAGCAATCATCCTTTCCATCCATGGCACATCAGTGAACCAAGAGCCAGAACAGTCTTGAGTGTGTCACAGTCCGGTAGCGTGTGTTCCAGGCAGTTACACACTGGATATTTGCACAAGCTACTGGCAAGGTCTTGGCTTCTGGGTTGTATGACAACTGATCAATGACTTCCTGAAATATTGAAGACATACCCTTCCTTTCTAAAGATCTATGATCACACAGGTTCAGGAAAACTGAACTCTCTGCCCATGACCTGAGCTGGACACAAGTCAGACCTGGACTGAATGCTGACGAGACACATTAATGCAGCAGTAAGCTTGAGCCAGCCCCATGCAAGCCTCTCAGGTGGACTCATTAGCTAGCAAATTCAAGCACCAACAGAGAAGCTGTCTGCATAGACATACCCTCAGTGAAAACTATGAACAAATCAAAAACATCAGTGGATTTAAAAGAACCTACTGCAATCTGGCCTGGATGAGAAACTTTTTCAGACTTCTTATGCAGCTGCAAGTGGTTCTGGGACAAAGCGTTCTCTGCCTGGGCCAGTCCAGGATTCCCTGGAGAGAGAGAAAAAAAAAGAGTTTCTTTTTTTAAATGCATTTGCAGCAGTGTGAGAGAGGGGACCAGTAAGACAAGCACATATAGTTAGCACCCAAAGCAGACACCAACCTCTGCTGACAAACTTCTTTTTTTTCTTTGTTGCAAAGGGAAATCTTTTTTCCTTGTTTCCCAGTGGTTCCGGATGCCACAATATTATGTATATAAATTGATAATGGTGCAGTTTAATGCTGCAAGAATAAGCCAAGCAGACCAAAACCTTGGCAACATGCTCTCACTGCACACCAGCAACAGTTCCATGGACTGGAAGGCAGCTTGCAAGGGAAAAGGGTGAGGGCATGCTAATCCCTTCCTCTGATCCTCCTCTTGAGGGGAGACAGCTTATTGTATCAGCAACTGCTAGTCATATTCCAGCACTAAAGGTGTCACCCAGCTGCATTCCTGTGACTGCAGACAGGAGGGTCAGGGAGAGGGGTACAGGAGCCTGGGCCCCCGATACACATTTTCATGAACAAACAGACATGCTGCAAAGATTTGGCCTTCATAAAACTGTTGCACGAGAACAGTCTAAAAGGTCTGATTCTCTAAACCCAACTGGGCTGAGGGCAAACAGCTGCACTAAGCTCCACTCATGAGCATGGGGTCAAGCTAAAAGCAGAAGAGGATTCACCACTTCCCACGGCAGCACAGGGAGAACCATTTTCCAGTCTCTGCTTCCCTTGGGGCACACGGAGTATCACTTCTCAGCTCCCACTTCTACTCTGTGCCGTGGGGAAGTAGGTAATAACAGCCCTCGTTTTTGCAGAGAGTACTGTCCCCTGCTGCGGGCCAACTCAATGTCAGGTGGCACATCATGACACTCTGCCCAAGGTCAGGTACGGGTAGCAAGGAAGCTACGGCACTATGCTTCCCTCCCAGGTGGCATGGGCACCTATACTTGCCACCATGCTTGCACAGCTATTGAATACCCAAGCAAGCAAGGCTAGAGGAGCTGGAGTCCACCTGCATGTGCTGATACCATGTTAGGAGGGATGCTTGCAAGTAATTAAGCGAATCTTCCCTTTCAGTGCCCCCACTGCCCGCAAAGCTACCTGCGAAGAGTAAAAGCAGCCTTGGAGAGATGCTGTCTTCTGCACACAATTCCTCATACAAGTGGAGGGAAAGCAGATGTGCCCTCACCCTGCCACTGGGACACACTAGCCAGTTCAACATCTACCTCGTTCAGCAATTTCTCCCATGACTATCCCACTGCTACCAACAGGACTCCTTGCAAGTGAAGGGGAGAGAATTCAAGCTCATACAAATTAGGATTTGGTTTTGGTAATTTATCACAATGGCTTCATGTATTCATGCATTTTGCAAAGCTTTTAAAATTCAGAATTCCTTATTGGTCAATGTGTACCTAAGCAACTCAGCAGAATTATTACCTTTAAAGTATTTATAGCCCTTTCCTGCCCAATTCATTATCCCTGTGGGTTTGGGAAAGCAACAAACTCTTTCTGGAACACCATATGCCAGAACTAGCTGTAATTTAATGACACTTAAGAACCCAAGGAGACAGTTTAAACCACAAGGGAAGTTTTTCTATTCTTTCCATTGCTGGTGAGGTTTTCATGTCCCCATGCCAAAATAGCACAGGAGTTACACATCATGCAGGCATTGCTAAGTTGAGCTGGGCTGTTGCATATTGTTCATCTCTGCTGTTATTCAAACATAAAATGACATAAGAGCAAAAAGAAAGAAAAGCCAAGCACTTTAAAGTGTGCTTTGGGTTTCTCTTGAAGCAAAGCTTCCTATTCTGTGTAGTTAGCAAAAGCAAAACTGGCTTGATTGTATAAGTGTAATAAATAAGCGATTTGTTCTTCATTTATCAAGGGCTTGGAAATTAACAATGTAAGCCTCAGTTTAAAAATAAATGACATCAGCAGCTCACTGGTGTGGTTTTGGAACATTTTTAGCATCCTCCCTGCTTCAAATTGGGTGTGATTCCCCATGTCCTCCATCTTTAGTAGTCAACCTGGATGCAAAGCATTATAACACACCACTGCTTTGCAAGGAGCAACACAAGAAATTGCCCTACAGTTGACCCACAGAAAATGCCCTTAGGAATAACAATAGAAGAACAAAGCTGTCCACTTCTGCTCGATGACCTGAGATTCTGGGAGATGGGGACATGTCTCGGGAACCAGTCTGTACTGCAAAAAATCTGCACAGTCATGAGCAAGCCCACTGCGTTCCTACACCGCTACCAGTGATACCAAGATAGATTACAAAGTTGGATGAGGCTACCTCTACCTTTTAACTTCTTTTGCCTTTTTTTTTTCAGTTCCACTATCTTTCAGCAAATAAAATAATATTGGAGGATTGTTGCATAAGGTGGTGTACAAAGTCTTACGCTTCCATCGGCTAGTACGTTATTAGAGTGCAGAAATATTAGTGTAGAGCAACTGCTCATCTGTATCATCAGATCAGTGGGCAATGCAAAAAAGCAGCATATGGTTATGCAGAAAATGCCAACGGGTGAACATTAGTATTGAGTTACATCTGTACGTCTGTAATGTTGGCTCTGCTGAGTTTCAATGGTGTCGGTAAGAGCAACAGACCTGATTTTTTTCAATTCTTAATTGAGGCAATTCAAATTTTCTATACGGAAATATGTTCACAGTCACTTTTTGACCCAAAAGAGGAAGTGTTTATATTTTAGGAACATGGAACCATAGAATAAGACAGGGCTTTCAAAAGCCTATCACCAGAAGACATCGTTAAAAAAATATCCCATTTGCAATGCAGCACTTGACACCCTGCAGAAGCCTGTTTCATGTGATAGGAATTTTGCACATTTTGACTGATGAATCTTTGACTTAGGAATCACCTGAGGTTGACCGGCTGCTCTGGTGAGATCCCATCTCCCACTGCTTATTGCCAGGAGTGCTGCTGCTGCTGTTTAGCTTCATAGCATGTCCCCCAGGGGATGACTGATGAGTGCTACTAAACAGAAAGACAAAAAGCAGATCAGACTATCTTGCATGCAGGAACACAGACTGGAACAGACCTCCTAGGCCACTGAATCAAGTTCCCTGCTGTTACTCTATGGTATAATACGCCTGATAAACAAAAATTTTGTATTCCTTGCTGCTCCAAGCAGGGCCACCCAGTAGTGAGAGCAGAAGATGGAGGGGACAGTTTCCTCTGGGCAGTCATTCTGGGAGATTACAGAGATTCCCAAGCCATTACAAAATATCCTAGTACATGTACTTCTCCCTTGGCTGCTTCAGATGTGTCACTCCTGATTCCAAAATCTCATGGCTTTTACAAATAATGAAACCTGCTCCACTGCCCTCCTAGAAGATACATCATCACCCACTTATCAATGGAGAAAGGAAGGCATCGGACAGTAAAACTAGCTGCTAAGCTTGTGAAGAAAAACAGCGGCTTACCCAGAAACCCAGGCTCAGAAGCCACTCGCTTGTAACACTGTGGTTTACTTACATGCTTCTTTTCTGCTTTGCCTCCTATAATTCCTAAGAAGAGAGCATTTAGGGCTTGACTTCACTTGAAAGTTATTTCAGATGATGTTTCTGACACTGGCGCATCAGAAAGGCTGCACGTTATTTTGTTATGTCAGCTAAATCTACTTTCCTTTCAAATCTCTCCAATCCTAGTTTCTCACAGCATTATGTTCCCTGATTAGACATCCAGTGGGGGCTACCCTTTACCACTGAGCTCTCTGCATCCGTGGTCTTTTCTCCTGGGATATTAAAAAGGTACACTAGCCTTAAGGGCAGACTGCCAAAATAGTCAAGATACATCTACGGACAGCCTGTTCAAGCTACTACCAGGCAGAATAAAGCTACAGGCACAAGCTTCACAAGCTATAATTGTAAGTGCCTATACAGGGAGCTGGGGCCAGACGCCCACTCACCAAAGTATCTGGGCACCTAACTCCCCTTTGAAACCAATGGTGCTGGTGCTGTGTAGAGCATCTGCAAGAGCATCCAGGCAGCCCTGACCAGCACACCACTCCCACCTGCCACCATCAGTGTTGATAGGCTAGGATCTCAAGTAACCTGCACCTTCAGCAGCCACTTACTCTAATGTGAAGGGAAAGTAAAGCATCACCAAATCACAAGAAGTTAAATGACTGCACAACACGCTGCCCGTTAACTGGAAAATGGATGCACAACTTGCATGCAACCCACTTGGGCATGCCAAACAGGCTGAACCAAATGAAACAACTCATTGCAGGAATTATTACAGATGGAACAGCCCCTGTATTTTAAAAAGACAGAACTACCTTGCATGAAAAGGAGATCTATCTACAAGAGGCTTGTTTCTCTTTAAGTCAGTTACGTCAATCATTAAAAGGAAGCTGGCTTAGACACTTTCTTCAGATTTAAGATCAGGAAGTTTGGTTAGTTATTTTTGTGGACAAACTGACTCAAAAGACAAAATAATTGTACCTGCTATTAAATGAGGTATGAACCCCTGTCTGCTTTGGTGTTCTGAGGTTATGGCTTTGTTTTTAATAAATTGGCTTTAGTTTTCCTATTGACAATAAATCAGCATTAGTAGAAGCATAAAACACTTAAGACCTTACCTTGAAAGGCACCTCTGATGGCCAGGCTGATCCCTGATGTAAAATTTAGACGTTGTCCTTTCTGGAACCTTAAAGATTTAATTAAATTTTTTAAGGTTGCTACTGGTATTTTAGACTCAGTTAATAAACCTAATGCTTACCTGGTACCAATGCAAAAATAAGACTAACCAACATAAATGAATGATGCTTCAGTGGAACCTGTGGGGAGATCTTCCATGATACCAACACTGGAAGCTGCAAGTCAGCAGCAGGTGCTTACAATTTGCTCCAGGCCTGTGCAATCTATCAGGGCACAGACCGCAAGTGGTTCACACCTTTCCTTAGAGTCAGCATTATTCTTGGTCAATTATTTAAAGTGGACAGGGAAATGCATCTGCAGTCACTTAATGCATCTTTCCTTAGGTGGTGGATTACCTTATGTTGCTATCACAGGGCTGGGGGAAGAGACACGCACACCCCCCTCCCCAGCTGCGAAGTAATAAAATGAATGCATGCACATAGACATCCATGCACAAATATTCTCACACTTGTTCTTAGAAATTCTGTTAAAAAGAAATAAACCATCACCTGAATTACACAAACTAATGAGCTTTTCTGCAGCAAGACAGATTTTTCACAGAAAGGGCAGTTACAAATACTTGGTCTAACAAAAGAAGCGTATCTGCAATCCCACAGATACTGTATACACAAACTCAGAACACTGACCTGCTTATAAATTTGTATCTTCATTTTAGATTACTAAGACCCAGTTAATGTACAAGCAATGAGATTTTCACCGAGTTTCATCAAGTCCAGAGGATGGATATACACAGCACAGGGGAACTGAGTGGAGTGCTATTAACCACCGACAGTGCCAAACACCCCGAGCTTCACATACCTTTGGGGGTTGTTCTTCATTTTGACTCATGCTCCAGAATACATCGTCCTGCACAGGGCTGAGTGGTGTCGTCACCATATCTGACAGTGAACTGCTGTGGTACACATCCTTACTAGCCCGGAAATTTTCACACTTGAAACAAATGAAATACATGTTGAATTGTACTTCCTTGCCCAGGTAACAGGTCCCAATCTCAACAGATATCAATGGCTCTGTTTGTGAGATCAAATTTTTAGTAAATGTACAAGGGAGTATTTTGTGGATACAGCCCTACTCACCTTGTTCACTGTGAAGTAAGTTATTCACTTCCAGCATGTTAGCATGTTAGGCACAAATATTTCAAGGTGAAGGGTACAGTAAATAGACACAGTAAAAACATCTATGCTCTACATCTATCTCCCCTTCTTAAATCTATGGAGAAGCTAATAGGTCATTGGCAACACATAGCAAACTAATTAATTCAATGATGCAAAAATTACTGTTGAGTAACTATATGTCATTCAAACCTGACCAATGCTCCCATTTCAGAATTTAGATAGTGTAATCACTTGGGGAACCCACCTCCCCTAAAGTAGATGTTGACTTCCAAACTAGTCTTTGCAAGCCCACCATCAACCCAGAGTCAATGGAGACAAATTGCCAGCTGGGAGCGCTTTCAACTCTCCAGTGGTTATGAAGATGCCCTGGCCCTCCTCTGCAACAGATTTTTCCAATACTTGAAAAAAATTAAACTTGAGAATGCAGTAAGAAAGAAATAAGAAACTATGCTCAGACTACACCTCATGGGTAGTCATGTCCAGCTGCTCCCACCACAACCACCTGCGTTTAAAAGATATCTTCAAAGGTATCAAATTAGAGCATTAGGATAGCAAATGCCCTAATCACTCCAGGGGGCAGGGAAGAAATCAAATCACTTCCTTACAAAGTGTTCATTCCAAGGAAGCAACAAGTAAGCAGTGTAAAACTCAAGCTAAAATACTCAAAATTTGGTCCTCTGATTCTTTCTGTATTTAAAAGAACAAAAAAGGGAAAAGGAAAGGTCCTTTAAAATCTACACGCTAATGATCTATTACAACGGCATCTTCCAAAGGGAAAGAAAGGCAGAGAACTAAAAATGTCAACTGAATGTACTGATCCTCCCTGAAATGAGAAATCCTCTTGGACACAAGACTGAGACATGAACACATGGAAACACTGGGTGAGCTGGGCCCCTCTTGAGGGATTGCTATGCTAGAACCAATTAGAGAAATGCCTGAAGCTATACCACTTTGGCTTTATTCTGTCAGATCTCCCATGCAAAGCAAGACCGGAGCTCCCCAAAGACACCTGCACCTTGCAGGAACACCACAGACTGATGTCTTTGCCCCGCTGGGTGGAAGCCCATGCCCCAGCATGCTGACACACCGCTGCTGGGAGGCACCTCTTTCTCAAATGCATGGCAAGACCAGCATCCCTACCACTTGCAGGCCTAATAAGAAAGAGGCTAGCAATTTTTGTCTGAGTCAAAGCTCGAACTCTTGCATCCCAGTTGAGTTACTGCAATTCAGATCAGAGGCAGCTGCAGTTCAGTTTCCCCAAAGAATGACTCGGATGCATATTTTACTGATTTATCAACCCAAGTCTATAAAATTCTCCAGTTCCCCAGTCTTAAAAAGTAAAATAGAGTAACTGAGAACTGTGCACAGCTTTTCAATAATATAATATGATTATGACCTCCTTATAACTCTGCAAGACTAATTATTTCACAGGAACAATGTTCAAAATCACTTA
Source organism: Pandion haliaetus (assembly GCA_013401275.1). NCBI lineage: Eukaryota > Metazoa > Chordata > Aves > Accipitriformes > Pandionidae > Pandion > Pandion haliaetus. Next base: position 3,316 of record VYZV01034513.1, on the reverse strand, counting down.
AATATTGACAGGTAGTAATTATAAAACTATTTATAGATGCCAAACATCCATTCAAACATCCCATCACAACCTCCCAGACCAGCATGACAGTCAACTGTTGAAAAACAGACCTGAGAAGTTCACCTTTTTTTGACTTTTTGGGACAATATGTTCTGTTGACTCCCTTTACAGAAAATTGCTTTTTCAGCAGTTATAACATCTCATAATCCATGTCCTTTCATTTTTCAAAATTACTTTTTTGTCCAACATGATTGTCACTAATAATAGTTTTTAGTTAACCAGAATTATCTCAACAGCAAAGTGCTCCCCTGAAATGATTCATCATGGGTATAGAAATAGGTTTTATAGCTAGTGTATTATTATCAGAATATAGGAATATTTTGTTCTTTCCTTGCCAGTTTTTCAACAAGATACTTGCATTTCTTCCTAAATTCCAGCTTTTGAGCCCCTCAGACTATCAGTAAACTGTGCTTAAAAGCATGGATGAGCTTTGCTGAATCATGATATAAGTGACTGGGTGAATCCAAATTCTGCATATGGTACCCACATACCTTCTTCAGGCAGAGAGAGACCAGTACACCAATTCCATATAAAGCCAAGAAGTGACACCTTATTTTGGGATGATTTGTGTAGGACCTACAAGTCCTTGCAATTCCACAGCAAGCCAAAAATGTCTCAGATAACCCCCCAAATCATAGTGTTTGATAACCCCCTGAAGTTTTACAGATAAAATAATTTGTATGGGGGGAAAAAAAGATTTAGAAACCTAACAATGATTCTAAACTACTGAGACTTGAACCTTAAATTGTTTTTATTATAAGTAATACTGAAAGAACAGAAGCTCCTCTCACGCACGGAAAGCACTGGTAGACAAAGTACTATCTACTATGTGTCTTCAAACCATAAAGGCACAGCTAACAGAGCTAAGGAAAAGGACCCTTTGCTCCCTGAAATTATAACATAAGGTGATACAGTACAAAAGACTGATTACTAGAGTTAGTTTAAAAAGATTTAGGAGCAAGAAGTTTTAAAAAGACTGTCTGCAGTGCTTTTTGGAGGATGCCTAAGTTACTGATTTGAACTGAATCTACATACAGGGGCTAGATAAGTGCAATAGTTGTTATAAAACAGCATAAGGAAAAGGATTTTCTTAAACATCTAAGCAGATCTGCTCAGGGATACTGGGTCAATCCATGACCTAATGCACAGCTAGTTCGTCTAATATTGTTATCTTTCTTGTTCTGTTTCAGCCACATTACTCCAGACAATAGAGGAGATCTAGCTAGCAAATTCTGCAGGAAAACCACAGAGTCAATTAAAAAATGGAGTTCATTTCAGATGTGAGCTAAAGTCCTCCACTAGTCAGATGGCAGGAGACGCTGGGCAGAAAACCAGACTCTGTGACTTTGTTCAAGAATTCTCTGTGAAATTCTGCTGGTAGCCCAGAACAGCTCATCCCACACCAGCACAACCAGAGCCAGATCTGCTACCGCACTGCAGCAAACACAGAACAGGTACAAACCAGGTAGAAATGGTACAGGCTGATCTCGTAATATCTCACATTTCCATTACCAGACAGATAGGATACAAGAAACTGAGAAATCATGCTCCCTGAATCTCAGGGGCTATGTTAAGACTTCCAGTAAAATAATTTTGAGAGAGATTTGGGCAACCAGGATGTGCCACAGAATTTCACACAATACTATGATTTAAAATAAGAAGTCACTTTTGTCTGAGCAGAGCAGTGATGACAGATGATTCCTTGCTGAGAAACCTGGCTGGAAGTTCTTTAGCACAGACATCTGTGATGAATTCAGCTTGCATTTTAACTCCACAGTTCACTTTTATTTTAAATCAACAAGGCACCCACGTTTCGAACTTCACAAGCATATTGCTGAGAATCTTTTAATCTCCAGGTGCCTAACTTGCCCATCACTCATATTGCCCTAACACTTCATAGAGTTAATGCAGGCAGCATATCCAAACATGCCACTATTAGCATCAACAGCTGCTACCAACCATCAAAAGGAAACACAACTCTTCAGAGAATTTATAAATTACCCATTGAAGTTCATCTGGTCTCCATGCTAACACAGCAGGTGAGAGTACAGATTGGCTTCTCCCTGTCCACACGGTCTCTATCAGCTAGAGCACTGACTTGTGAGTGGGTAACAGGGCAGCTACCAGCAGGGAATGAATCACACAGTAACTACTGTGTATCACTTGCTGCTATTATCCTTAAGTAACACCATGACTTTAAACAGCATAAAATTTTTATAGTGTGGTTTCCATCAAGGAATGTGAAAGAGGTTGGTAAACACTGCTTCACTCCTCACCACTCCCCTCGGCAGCTGGAATAGTTACTGCCAAACAGGGAAGCACTGACAGGGTGCAAAGGAATGAAGCCACTTGTCCTAGGTGACGCAGCCAGCCTAGAACATATCTCCTTTCATTCTAGGAGTTGCATTTTAACAGGGCAGGACTATCCTCTGTACAGCCACTGCGCTCCTGCAGAATCCCAAATGCCCTGCAATAAACTATGGACTCTTCCACTTCTATTGCAGGGCTGAAATATTTGCCTTAAGGAAGCTGCCAGCCTCTATCCAAGGCTAAGACACAAATGTCCTTCCTGTAGACCTTGCAACAGCTCTCCAGTGATTTGATGCTACAAGCCAGGCCACCAACTCAGCCCGGTTACAATATGAAATGACAAACAGGCTTCTATAGGTATGTCAGCTAGAAAAGGAAGGTCAAAGAAAGTGTACCCCCTCCGATGAACGTGACTGGCAAACTACTAACAACGGATGAGGAGAAGGCTGAGGTACTCAACAACTTTGTTGACTCAGTCTTCACTGGCAACCTCTCTTCCCACACCACTTGAGTGGATGGACCATAAGACAGGGACTGGGGGAGCAAAGTGCCTCCCACTGTAAGAGAAGATCAGGTTTGAGATCACCTGAGGAACCTGAACATATATAAGTCTATGGGACCTGATGAGATTCATCCCAGCGTCCCGAGGGAATTGGCTGATGTAGTTGCCAAGCCANCAGAGGAAATTGGCTGTGGTAGTGGCAAAGCCACTCTCCATGATATTTGAAAAGTCATGGCAGTCAGGTGAAGTCCCTGGTGACTGGAAACACTGCACCCATTTTTAGAAGGGGTAGAAAGGAGCCCAGGGGAGAAGGGACCCTGGGAACTACTGACTTGTCAGCCTCACCTCTGTGTCTGGGAAGATCATGGAACAGATCCTCCTAAGAAGCTATGTTAAGGCATATGGAAGACAGAGAGATGATTCAAGACAGCCAGCATGGCTTCA
>VYZV01034511.1:10242-38856 GCA_013401275.1 Pandion haliaetus | reverse complement strand
CCCCCCCCCCCCGAATAATACTTCATTCACACATTTTGAAGGAATCTCCTGGCAGGACAATTTGTTGTAAAAATTGGGAGGAGGAAAGGGAAAGGTATGCCAGGAAACACAGCTCGGGTCTGTGCTGATGGTTGGATTCTCAGTGAGTTCCGCAACAGCCTGTGGCTACAGCCAATCTCTGAGGCCAACAACTACCAAATCTTCTTAATGTCCACATAAAACCTGGTTTAAAAAGTTAGGACTTGCCAAATGACTTTGCAGACGCAAATAGAAGCAGTGCTCTTCCGGCTGGCACAGCTCCATCTGACTGTATGAATGAGTAAATGCTGCCAGAGAAGTTTTATCCTCCGCCATCAATTTGTATCTTAGTGTTACACCGACACTGCCACCCCGGCAGGCACCAGCTCCGCAGGCTGGCCTGTCAGTGGGATTTGGACAGTGTTTGGCATTAACTGTGGGATCTGGATGAAAACCACTTTTGGGAACTAGGCGTTTTGTGGTGAGCGTGGAGGAGGCCGGAGCCGCTCCTACACCAGCCAGTTTTTAACAACCGGGGCACTGCTGCAGCGCCTGCCTGATGGCGGGAGCTTCCACACATGGCTCCCGCCTTCCCTGAGGAAGAGCCGGCCGTCTGGCTGTTTTCATGCCCCTCCTCGCCGCTTCACGCCTGCCCACGCCTCGAGCGAGTGGTTCGGGGTTGGCGCGGGATGGGGATGTCCATCCACCAAGGGGCCTTGAGTCCCTCAAGCCACCCGCGCACTGTGTGTCTGGGTGGCAGGGAGGAGGCCAGGACAGAGGGCTGGGGGGGTGGGCCACCGCCTCGGGTTTTTTGCCCCCCCCGGGCCCCAGCCTCGCCGGCAGCCCGGCCGGGGCGCCCCCTGGTGGCGGCGGGTGCGGGCGGGGGTCCCGGGCGGGCGGTGGGCGCCGCGGGGGCCCATGCCGCGGGGTCTCTGCATGGGCAACAGTGCCTGCAGGACGAAGCCCCTTGCAAGCCGCTCATTAGGGGCGGCCTCGGGGCAGGCGGAGCATCCGCGCCCTCGCCGGTAGATAAGGCAGATGGTTAAAGCTTAACCCGAGCAGGCCGAGGAGGCCAGCACTGACTGGAGGAAGTGTTTTAGGGAAAGCCCTCGCAGTTTGTCTGGACCGTCTTCCAGGGCGTGCGTGGGAGGCTGAAAGTGGCCTGAGGAGGAAGGCTAGGAGTTGCGGCGGCCGTGAAAATGCCACGCAGTCCGTCACCTCCACCTCCTCCACGCATCGGGCGCGTCTCCGAATGGCGGGTCAGGAAACTCAGTGGCCGGCCCCAGCGCAACAGTCATGCACCGGCGGCCCACCACAAAGTAGGTCACCCCCAGCCCGAGGGAGGCCCATGGCCCTCTCCACCTTTCAGGCCTTTGCCAAAATTGGGTAGGAAGTGTCTTTTGGCTCCATGCCACGTGGAAGCTTTGAAGCCTGTGGGTTACGGGCACAGGGTCTGGCCGCCTCTTTAGTCAACGGCGAAGAAGTGGCACTCGGTTCATTGCCATGAGCTGCGCCATTCCTCGTATAGCAGCCAGATCACGTCCAGTGCTCAGCATCGGTGCATGGCTTATATAAAACCTCTCAGAAATTAAGAGGTCCTTCTGCCGAGAGTCGTAAAATGTAATCGGTTCCAGCGGGGCTTGAACACCAAAATGCTGCTGGGAGTAATTTGGACTTTTGTTTCTTCAGTTAGACCAGAATTAATCTATATAACTAGTCTTTCATATTTCCATGGTGTATAGACATCATGCACGTGACCATCCTTTTTTGTAGAATTCAGTCTGTCCCTTCATTTTGTAAACTATCAATTCATAAGGATTTAGGGAAGGATAAAAGCCCCTGTAAATTGTTACAGTTTCACAATGTTTGAGAGCGCAGGAGGGAACTTTCCTGACTCCTCTTTTTTTTTTAACACAGTCTACTCCTAAATCCTACTCTCAGATGTATCGTGAGCTTTGCATGCAGACCAGACCATGAACTAGTTTAACTACAGCTATTTTGGCATCAGTTTAGCTGCTGTGCTGCAAACTGTCAGGTGGACACACTGAGAAACAAGGTGTAAACGTTGTATTAGCACATTAACACGGGGTTTTAAAGGTATTTAATTAAGTAGGCGTAAAAAGTGATCTAGATGAGCCAGCACAAGCTTTGTGCACAGACTAGTTTTAGCATTATTTGGAATTAAGTTCCTTTTGTCTGGAGTTTGCCTGTGTAGGAACTCCGCTTAATTCTGTATCAGATGACTGCTGTAAGTATATACTTGTCCCACCAAAGGGAGATTTGCCTTGAAGTATCTGAAATACGTGGCATAGTGTGCTTTCCTCCTATAGTAGTAGTAGTTAAGCTAAAAATCCAGCCCTATCAGCTGACTTACACACTGTTTTCTTTACACTTACATGTAATTTATTAATCCCTTTGACAGTCAACAGCCATGTATTTCAAGACATAAGTGTTTTCCCCTATACGAGTATGTTCCAAAGCCTTTGCAAAAGATCTGTGAGAGGAAAAGCTCATTAGTGTGCTTGAACTTCTAAAGAAATTAAAGGTAGAGTGATCAGTAAGATGAAGAAGCACCCAGAAAGAGGGAATGTTACCCCGCAAGTTCAATCATACCAAAATTACTCTTCAGTTCATTATGAAACCTGATTATTTTTTTCCTAATAAAAGTAATATGGATGAATATGATCTGCAATTTTTCTGAAGGAGTAAGTGAAAATACACACACACACACACACACAAACGCCTTGTGAGCAGGATCTTTAAAGATTCAGCAGTGTTCAGTATGTCAAAACACTTGAGCAGCTGTAAGATCAGAACCCAAAGGCCTACAAGCAAGGATGCAGCACCGGGGAGGGTGATTAAGGTAAAGTGAAAAATGCTTACATGGGTCCTATTGTGGTTGCTGTTTAAATAATCCTATCTGAACTTAACCATTGTGCTAAAAAAAATAATTAAGTCTTGCAGGTTACTTGCACTTGTACAACTTGAAAACAAAATCTATCAGTTGAGCCAGGTCCTTGGCTCTGCTCCAATACTTCAAACAGGTCTAGAGCGAGCTTAACTGCCCCAGCCGTAACTATTTTCACTTCCCCAGGAACAGCTCTGCAGGGCATAGACCCGCTGAGACAGCCTACGCTTCCCTACTTCTGAACTCTGACTCCCTGAACGTATGCAAAGAAACAAATGCCAAGGGCAGCATGTACCTGCTCCGCAGTGCCTTTCTGCCTCGGGAACGCTCCCCCTGGGCTAGGAGCAGCTGATTAATTCTTTAAACAACAAAACAAACCCCAAGATAGTTAAACAAAATGTTCACTTTTCCTTTTCTTTTTTTTGTCCTTTTTTTTTTTTTTTTTTAACTCTTCATCTTTGGCGATAGAATCGAATCTGCTTTGAGAAACTATTACTTTTTAATGTCAACTGATAGGGTTCGGGCATGTTTGCTTTTCCTTGGTCTCTAGTGAATCATCCAAGGTACCATTTTAGGGTTCCTGTTGCTTGTTTTATACAAACAGGCTCTCAAGCTTCTGTCTGGTGAGGAAGTAATGAGAATTTGTGGAGTAATAAAGAAGAGTCAACATTTTACAATGTTGCAAACTGTTAATAATCAACATCAAAAGGCTTTAATCTGTTGACAGTCATATACTTGATTTATACAGCTGGCTGCCCTACTGGCTGTTCTTTCAGGCTAACTGGAGGGTGCTCTGGGAGATGCGCCTTTGTACAGTGATAAATGGTAATGTTGAGGTAGCAGCTATCCAAAGCAATGGGTTGAATCTGAAGGCCTGAGCAAGATGTAGTCCAGGCAGTACGTGTGATTTTCCCAGGTCGATGTGAATGAATTAAGAGCAAAGGCACTGCCTCCAGGAAAAAAAAAAGAAAACAAAACAAAAAAAACCAACCCCAAACCAAAACAGAACAAAAACCAACTCTCTGTCTAACAGTTGCTCAGAGCAAGGGGACGGAAATTTTTTTGTGTGTTCCTGTTGCCTACAGTCATGTAAAACCTTTGCCCTTTTACAACTAGCTACAAATCCTGGGGCTGGCTGCATGTTACAGTGTGTGAGAAGGAAGAAGAAAGAAAAGAGAGAGAAAGAGCCCTTTGGGGCGCTGAATGGGCCTGAGGGCCAAGCACAGGGTTTGGGAAGAAGAAATTGCTTACTGTCTGTTTATTTACAAAGACGTTAGAGGAAGGGCTAGAGCTGGCACTGCCCCTTTGTCCTCCTGATAGACGCACTAATTCAAAGATTCCAATAATAACTTTTAAAGCCAGGAAGAAAATGTTATTTTCCCCTTTTATGACAATCAGATGTTTAGTGGGAGGAACACTCAATGTGCATCTAAGAGATAGCTGATGCCAGTTATGAGGAAAATAGAACTTCACACCCTCAAACTAAACTAGTTTGGTTGGCAGTACAGTAAGCAGCCTAAACAGTGCAGAGATAGGTTCATAGTCATTTAAAGTGTAGTAGGTAACACATAAAAAACCTTATCTAGAAACACCATAAACTTGCAGGGCTTGCTTAGCAAAATGAAATGACGGCTAAGGTTCTTCAAACGTGGGCTAGTCTCTTTCCAGGTTTGACTGAGAAGGGAATGGAACAAGGACACCAGAGAAAGATGCTGATTTCAGCCCATTTAAAGCAGCTTCACTGGCATAAGTGATTATCATGTCCTTTCCTTTCTGCAGGTGCACGAAACTCTGTTTCAAAGGATTTTCATCAGTACCATATTTTGGAAGGTCAGGCAGCGACAGCAATGAACATGTGACAGCCAAAAAATTAAAAGGCAACACAGCTACCTGTTTGAAAGTACCCTTTTCATCATTTCAGCACTCACCTTCTCCTAATTTGCTTCATCTGCTTATCGCTTCACGTGAACTTTGTCTCATGAAAAGATAAGAAAAAGATTATGCATCAAAAGATTCCGCTGACTCCCTATTCTGACACTCTGCAAGGAAAGCGGTATATAAATGTTATCTGTACAAGGTGAATTTCACCTTGCTTTTCACTGCCTGATTTCAAAAATACTAGATTTATAACATTTCTGTTGATGTTGCTCTTTTCAGCTTGATGGGTTTTTTTTAGTATCTTTGAACATATTACAGTTTCCTAGAATTTCTAGTTCCAGAATAATCTAGATCATTAGGAAAAATAAATTGCTAGTGTTCCTTTAAGTGTGTCCTTATCAATCAGAAACACAGCTCAGCATTGGACTGTCATATCCAGTTTTGCAGCAATAATGTACATCAAAAGTTAGCTTGCTCTGATGTTATAAAAAGTTTTCGGGAGAGAAAGAAGTCACAGTTCCTTGGGATATTTATAGTATTTAAGAATGCTTTTAAGTAACTTGTAATGGCAGATGCCATTGGGTACTCTGTCATAAGTGGTTTTCTTATTCATAACAAGTAATGCATATTATGGTACATTTCAAGCTAGGCCCACATTAAACTTTGTAGAAAAAAAAAAAGACCACGTCTGTGTTACTCTATGAATTCCATTTGGATTTAGTTAATGCCGTGTTGTATTTTGACTTTTGTTTTGAATACAGCTCTTAAGTGGGGTTTTTAGCCATTGCTTTGGTAGTGTAACACATGACGGACTTCAATGGATTATGTTTAAAGCTCCAACACAGGTATCAGTGTCACACGCTGAATGGTGTTACCATGGGGTAGAAAATGGACTTGTTACAACAGGACTGACCTTTGAACGGCTTGGGCATGAGGCCCATGGAGTGAGATTCCTGCTCTTCCAAGTGCTGGCCCCTTTCTCCCTTGCACAGAAGGCTACCTCCTCCCACCTCTACTATGCAGCCTCTCCCCAGGAGTACATTCTCTTCCTGCAGGGTACGTGGTTGTGGCTTGCTGCCCCAGCAAACAGGGAGATGGCTACAGCACATCCTGGCTTGGGTTAGAGGAACAAGAGGGACTTGGAGGACCACTGGGAACTCAGAAGGGCTGGGATACCGGTTCTGGGATCTAAACAAGCTCCCACTGCTCCAGAAAGATCCCTGTTGTGGAGCTAAGAGTTGGCAATGCACTGGAAAGACAGAGTTAGGAATTATTGACCTGTAAGTGATAGGCTCAATTCACAACACCGTAAGTCTTCCTAGAACAGGACCAGGCCACATTTCTAACAAAAATTGCCACATTTGACCAGATTTAATGTTTCATTCAGGCTTCTCCAGGCTAGAAAGCCCCACTCCCTTGGAAATGATGGTAGCTTCTCACACTACATGTGTGAGGCTCCTAGCACTACTACAAGAGTTTTTACCTACTTTCAAACAACATATTTCTGTCCTGTATGCCCCAGTCCCACCTACTGTCTCTGGCCTTAGCTTTGCTTCCAGCCCTGATCCCTTCCAACTGTTGCTCTTAATCATCCAGTCATAAACATACCTCTTAATGAGTATGCTCAGCTGCCAGCTTGCTTTTCTTCTAGAATGGCTGTAGTTATTGATTATTCAAAGTTATACTGTAATTGGCAAGTAACAAGTGATTTCACAGCTGTTTAAAAACTTACAAGAAAATAAAGTTGGAACTTCAGGGGCATATAGATAAAAATATTTACAGTTGTTGTTAAATAGGTTAAAAAGTAGGTCATTCTTCTTTTATTTCTACTCTTTTCTCTGCTGTTTAACATCATGTGTGAGGATTTTCCTTTTGTAAGTTACATAGCTGCCTTAATCAGCACTTTTCTGCCATCTTGTAAAAACCAAAGAAACTGGACTGGGAGCTTCTCGCATGTTCTCAGTGGAGGCCTCTAATCGAAACTCCATCTTAAGCACTGTTAGTATGATCCTCACTGGGAAGATGTAGTTCTGCTGATTTCTGACTGGGTTTTTTTTTCCTTGTTTTTATTTTGATTTTTTGTTTTAATACTTTTATGTAGATCTAAGCAGATAAGTCTCTGCGTGGTGTGCCTCGACACGCTACTTGAGTCACTCTGGCTTTGTTGAAGGACTGAATTGACACCCGTCTTCGTTTACAGCTCTATTCATAGCTGCCGAGTCCTGCCTACCACAATCGTTCCACAGCCTCATAACTCAACAACCTGTCCCTTTTCCTGTCAACACAGCATTTCTCTAAAGAATGCTGTTGACCAAACAAATACCTGCAGAGAGGATGAGACGGCTATTGCATGTGTAGCTTTTTTAAAAAGTCAATCATCTGCTGAGGTGATGAGAATTCTGTGCTATAAATACACAGATGTTTATAGTACATATATGGCTTGCTTGTAGACAAAGCCAGCACTCAGGAGATGTCACTATATAGAGAGAAATATAAACAGGAGATGTTTAGTTCTGACCTAGTGAATTATGTACCAGACACAGAGACTGGGGATTCTGAGGATTATTTTTGAAAAGTTGAGTGTTCTTTCAGCCCCTGTTTAAGTGAAGCAGGGGCTGAAAGAAGAAAAGTCAGATTCTGCTGGCAAAGGAAATCTTTATATTGCTGCTAGCCTACAGTTTTCAGTTATTGCCTTTAATTATTCTAGAATTGTATCATATTAGGCATGGTTTATTCAGGTGTTTCTCAAGGGCAACGAGTGTTTTGTTTCAGCAAAGCATAAGGGTTACCGAAAGAGTGACTCCCAGCAAGTAATAATTCAGTGCAGAAATGTAGATTTCATTCACAGGAAACTATTTTTAAGATGTGTCATCACCAACAGAACAGACTTTGGTTGGTATAAGCTAGTTATTAATGGCTTTCTGATGTTAGGCACGGTATAGGTCTGAATGTGATTAATTTAGGAGGAATTCTGCCACTCTTCGGTGACAATGACGCTGAGTCCTGAACTGAAAAATAGAAACATCTTAGCAAGAGAATAGCTATTCTGAATAATTCAACTAAAATATTAGAAAGTTTCAGGGTAAATGGGAAAAGCAGACCTCAGCATGAGTGATCAAAAAGAACTACAGTTGTTAAGATCTAATTATTATGCAAAGGCTGAGAAGCTTAAAAAATCCCTAATGTTGCAGTTTACCATTATCAGCTTTTTGAGTACCTTATTTCTAGGTGATGGCGTGATTAACATCTAACTATGGAGGCAGCTCAAATTCCTTATAATACTGCTTTAGCTGTTAGTAATGCTATCAGCCCTAGCAGAACTCCTAAACCTAGTTTTCAGTGTATTAGTACAGGAATAATTTGTTTCTCAACTGTTACTTTGAAACATATTGATTTTCAGCCTACACATGTTTTTACTTGTTTGTGATCTTATCTTATTCAAATTTCAGAACCACACAATTCACTACTAAGATAAAGAATGCAAAATTATCCACCCAGTTGGGCTTCAGACAAACAAATGCAACTCAATGCAAACAAAGGGAGTTGTATCCAAGTGTTATTTGCCTGTGTTCTTAATATTTCAATACTTTGTGGAAGAAAGCAAGTTGGGTAACGAGCTGTTTTGACTTCATAGCTAGTACACTTTCAGGTTTCTCTAGTCTCCAAAGCCAAGAATCTAGTCTAAAGATGCCACAAAGCTTCAGCATGCTTAAGGCAAGGCAGCGCCGTGCTTTTTTTCGATCTTTGTTGCCATACTTTGGAATAAAATAAAAGTTTTGCTGTAGATAAAAAGAAAAGCATGTCTGAGACGTTACCTGAATCTTCTACGCCTATTCCATATATGATTTAAGCTCAGAAGAAGGAACCTTGGTTTGGAGCTGGTTAGATTTGGGTTTTTTTCTGAAACAAGCTCTGAGCTTGAAGCATTTCACTGGAAGCGCTCTGCTTTGATGAACTTTCAGCAATCAGAGCTGAAGCCAAGCTCCCCAAAACGGGGCACCACACCAGCTGGGCCTCTGGTCTCCAATCTGCTGGCAAATGGTCTGCGGATACAGCATCCAAATCATCCATCTCGATACCGGCTGACACAGCTTCCTCAAAGAGCAATTTGTGACTTTTCTAGGAAAAATTCAAGCCTCACAAGTGTGGATGTTGGCATGTGGACGTTGCTTTTGCCATCATGTAGTAAACGGGGTCGGCTTTGCAGAGAGCAGCCTCTTGACTGCTCTGGGTCATTAAACTGGCAGCTTGAAAGCCAGCCTCCCGCAGCCCCAGAAACCTCCTCCCGAGAGTTAGCAAGCCTGAACTGCAGCCCTGTGAAGGACTGTGCTTTCTAGCTGAGTAAAACCCTTTTTTGATTCCTTGTCTCTTAGTGTAGTTTCATTTTGGAGAGACTTGCTTGTCCCCATCAGTACCAGGGAGGACAGGACCTGACTTTTTGAATAACTTTTGTTTCTCCCCAGCAGAACTTGACACTTCTTGCTCACGTTATGCAAGGCTGTCCTACCCGGCGTGTAACAGAACTGTTTGGCAAGATCTACCACCACCTTTCTTTACAGACAGGGCTGCTCTTTCAATCCTCACTGAATGGAAAGTGTTTGCCAATTTGTGTTTTATTTTAATTTCCTCTGCACAGATCTGGAGAGTGCCTGCCTATAAATACCCGCTTATAGGGTGCTTGGGGAACCATTGCTTTCTCCAGAGATTAGATTGTGTTTTCAAGTCATATCTTGCCATGGAAACAACAGGTAATGAAGGGTCTGAATTGGATTCCTCTGCATGAACAACTATCTCAGTCATTCATTCAACCAGGTGTCAAACCCTCATTAAAAAATAAAGGCTGCAATCCAAAATGATGGTTACAGTAAAAGCAGGATCCCAAAACCAAAGGGTTCACAGTTTAATAGAGATAAGCAGTCTTTCCCAAATCAAAATAAGTAGTGCAGTGGCACCTACCAAATATGATAAGGAAATTTTCAAGTCTTACTATACAAGGTTTTCCAGTCAATTCTGATTGTGTTTCAGACTGGCCTATGAATTAAAAAATGTATATGAAAACAGAGACCAGAATGTGTGACTGAATTCTGATTCAGTCTTTGCAACTGAATTCCAGACATCATAGAATAATTTTCAAGATATTACTCAAAGCAATGGGATATGTATTTTAAAGAGAGCTTAGTCTTGCCCAGATTTTGCACAAAATCATTTGGAAATGCATGCTATTGCAATTTTTTTATTACATCTTGATCTGTTACAGTAATCAAAAAATCTATTGGAAAGTAAAGGCTATGATCCTGCAAATATCACCATTAACTTTAAGAAAACTACCAGCATACTGTTAGGGGCTGCTAAATACCAAGAATTAATAAATAAAAGTTTTCTTAAAAGTGTTTGGTGAGCCAGTACAAAACTATGTCAGCATTAACAATAAAATTGTTCAGATTCTTCAGGATGCTATTGAAATTATAATGAATTTCTGAATATACAGATTAATCAAAACAACCAGTCAAAAAAATGAGGGTTTTAGGAAAGACCAGACCTTTCTTTGACAATATACCACACGGAAATGCCTAGAACCCCTGCAATGGATGCCAAAGATTTGCCGTGGAACATCTCTCTGTGCTCTTGATCAGAACAAGAGACAAAGAGTATTCCCAAAAAATTCACCATGTGTTTGACAGCCCTTAGTGAAGATTGAAGAAAGACTTTAGAAATCTGAATTTGCCCAAGCAGAGCCATAGTTTCCATCAGCTTTAGCAAACCTTGTAATAAGTCTCATTGTGCTATTTTAAAGATTAAGAAACTTAATCTATAATAGCAGTTTTCAGTACTGTCATTCCTGAGTAGGAATTACTAATTGCTTGGTGCTGTTAATACGTTTGCTAACTGGAAAATGTTGTGGGGATCAGAGAGAATGTCAGCAGAGAAGTAATTTTCTTATCTTTTGCTTTGCTTAGCCCTTTTTCCTCTTTTGTGTGAAAAAGTAGTGGTAGTATTTCGTTCCTCATCCTCATTACTCCACAAAATTATTATTTTGTGTCTGATCATCATTCAGTCCAGTTTGTACCTCACTCATGATGCTGGCCCAGTAAAAAAGGTGGTAGGAGCACTCTACCAGAAGGTGAGGGAAAAAAAGCTATAGAAGGACCATGTAAGTGAAAAGGTTTGAAAGTCAAAGGGAGGGCACATGTTTGACTTCACAAAAGAAATCCTGTTTTCTGTTGCAATGTTGGTTACACAATCACATAAGGTTTTATTTTTAAAAGCAAATAAAAAAATTATAGTGCATCAGCTCCTCGACTGGTGTAAATCAACATGGTTTTATTGACTTTGATGGAGCTATGTCGATTTATACCAGATGAGGATTTGGCCCACTATATGGAGATATTTTTATTTCTCTTCTCACTCTATCAGTTAAGGAAAGGGTAATAATCAGCAAGCTGGAAGCAATTATGTGTGTGTGAGGAGGGGGTAGTTTCATAATAGCTAACTTGATATTATTTCCTGTAAAATGCATCAGGAGAATAGATTCTGGAGCCTGCTGACCAGTTTGTTTTGTAAAGAAATATTTGGTCAAATCTGTTTATAATAATTTGTCAAATGATGGGCAGACTCGGCTCAAGCACTTGCCTTCCACTGACACCAGAGGCGGCAGTTCTGGCGCTGACCAGTGCACCCAGCGGCAGCCGAGGAGGAAAGACCCAGGCAAAATTTGGCTTTCACTTGCAACTGCGTAAACCTGGAGTAATTCTACCAAAATCAGTAGAAGTATTCTCTATTTACAACAGTGTGCCTAAAAGCAAAATTTGGCAGAGTTTTCAACTGAGCGTTTATAAGCTGTTTCTGGCAGCAAATAAGAATGGGGGAGGGGAAGATTATTCATTGCAGATGCTTTGTAAGATTAACAGAGGCTTTCTGGTGACAATAAAGTCTACTAACATAGTCACATTTGGAAAATGCTTTTTAAAATGTGATTTGAGGGAGTTTTCTGTCATCCTTTAATTCTTAGAGCATTTCATGGTGGTAAAAAGTGCTAACCAAGACCTCAAGTGAAATGATCTAAATTGTTCTCTTTACCCTGCCAAGGCAGATGAGTCCCACCCTGTGATACCAAGTGGGCCAAAGCAATTGATGGGAAGCTAAGACTTCTAAGAAATCATTTTGGATAAATGCATTTCATAAGGTTCAGCTTTAATTATTGTTAAGCAGCCACACATTGACAAGGGAGCTGAAGACACACTAGTCACAACTAAAAAAAATCAAAAGATTTATCAAATTATTTTAAAGTTATAATGCAGATTATTCTAAAGTACCAACACTAGCACTGTTAACACTAAAGTGTTCCAACCAGCTCTTGCAATATAGCTCACTCATCTGTTATCTTTGCTCTCAGGGATGATTTAAACATATTTTTGTAATGTTTTTAACTTACAAGTATCATTAAAATTACTTCATGCCCTGTTAGATTGGATGCAGTTATACTAGGCTAATGGTGCTTCTATCACTGTAGCTTGTACCCATATGGCTACCTCTTTCTGAACTGATCTACAGTTAAATTAATCCCAAAACCGGCATGTAAGTGAACCCTTAAACATTAGCAGACAACTCATAAACGACTGGAGAATACGCGGTTCAGAAATTATTCTGGAAAGATGCATAAATGCAGTTCTTGCCCCAACTACAGAGGGCCCCATGGAGCTGTGCAGCCCTTCTTCCCCACACTCGCCCCCTCCAGCCCTCCCTGCTGTCTCTCCCTGGGAAGGGTTAGGTAGCCTATTAATCATGCTCTTGTCTTTTATTTGTGGTATATATACATCTACAGCTTCCTGGATCCTTTTGAAGTAAGGAACAATGAGCAACTTTCCGAGGAAAGAGTGGGTTTTCTTATTTTGGGATTCTTTTTTTAATAGCTCAAATACAACCTCCTTAAAAGCAACATAAGGTAAGGCACCATTTCAGCTAGGGCAGGTGACAGCGTTCTGACACTGAATTTAAATCCACTTTCCCACAGTGAATATGTAACTTTAGGTATAAACAGCTAGGGTTTTTATTCTGTATGTTACTACAATGCATCTTTCACTGGTTTTGTTACTCAGCTTTTCAGCTACTCATGGAAATTCATGGGGTGTTTTTCCCAGTAAGTTTCAAATGCATATGCTGTTCTGGACTGGAAAAGACAACTGCGGAGTCATTATCATCTTTTCTAGTGAGAACACAGAGTTGAAAAACAAGTGCAGTATTGTAACCAGCACTACCTCTTAATTGATTGAATTTCTGCAGTTATGTGGATTGTATAAAAGAATTATTCTATTTTTTATAAATACATGCACCCAGATCCTTTTTACTATTTAATATTTTGCGCAAAATATAACTGCTTACAGACAGTATTCCTAGAATCAATATCACAAAATCAATTCACACTAAGAATAATTTTAAAAGGATGAGAAAACTTTGAGCATGACACATCAGTGAAATGGGGGTAGGCTCTTTTCATTATGTTTCTGCTTAGGTTTTACATCTTTACAGAAAAAAAAATGATGAAAAGATCATTTTCAAATCTGGTGTGCACTGTGAAGATGATGTCCCAGCTAATTTTGATGTGGACAGAGATTATGACTGAAGTCAGGAAAACACAGAAGATTAAATCCTAAACTGTAACCCTGTTTTCATAGAAACGTATTAAGGAAACAAAATAGAATGACATACCTAAACCAAAGCATTTCTAAGTAAGGCATCTGTCAGATTTTTCCATGAGGTGTAGGCAGTTTAAGATGTGCTGTGACAGTATTTGAGATTGTTGCGTTTTAGTATTGCTCAGCTTTCAGGGTAAGGGTGGTCCAAAGCCTGAAGGTGAATTTCAGGGACAAGCTGAGCAGTAGGCAGGAAAAAGGTTAATATTACAGTAACTACCAGTTTATACATGTCAGCTAATCTTTAACTTGAGAAAACACTGGACGAGGTCATCATTAAATCAAGTGAAGCTTGAATGTATGAATGAATTTGAGTTTGGTGTCAGACTACACAGAGGATCAGGTATTACACCAATATCTGATCCTGTACACATGACTGGAGTTAGTGCTTAGCACAGCAGAACTTCAGGCTGCAAGCACAAGGTCTCATAGGCAGTATCTGTGGGATGCGGTGCATCGCTATTTCGTCTTGATCAGGGACCAAGATAGTCCTGTCACCAGACAGAACTGAAGTCTGCTGAGACGTCTCCAAAAGGCACGTCTTGGGGTCCTGCAGGAACTGGTGCTGATCACTTGCTGCTTTATTCACTCACTGTTACCCAGACACAGGAGGGAAAAGACCCAAGTACCAGCTGAAACCCCCGGCCAGGCAGGACTAGGGTAAAAACTGACAAACTACCACAAGTTCCCTTCCAAGTGCTCTAGCCTGATCTGAGAGGAAGTATTAATCCCATCTCTACTGTCTAAAATAGAGCCGAGCTATTCTGAGGTACATATTTAAGGTTCTGGAAGCCTCCTAAGTTTTTTTGTGGGTTGTTTTGGCTTTTTGCTGGTTTGGTTTTCTTTTACTACACATGTAGTTAATTGGTTTACCAATTGGAAATAAATCTTTTGAACCAAGAGGCACCCACTTCTTTTTGATCATCATGTTCCCATAGATATTATGAAGACTGGAAAAAATAGGGCTGGAAGGGATCTCTGGAGGTCATCTAATCCACCCTCCATTCTAAGGCAGGTTGAAACAGCAAAGATCAAATTGCTGGAGTATCTTCCCTCACATTAACTGTTTCTAGTGTGCAGCCTGTGTCTGAATCCACTACAAGGTTTTACAAAAAGAATTAGTGTGGGACTTACAGGTCCCCAGGGAAGAAATGAAAAGAGGATTGGAAGTAACAGAATTACTTCTAAAATGCTGTTGCTCAGCTTGGCCTCTGATTAAGTATCACTTTAGTAGAACTGTTAATTAAAAAAACTTAATTTGATTACTCTGGTTAGTCCTGAAATTTAAGAAGCTAGTGTCAAGGCCCACAGAGCCTGAGACCAGCTACAGTCTAATTATTAGGCTGGAATTTTTTAATTACTACAGATAAGAGTATTGGGGAAAAACTGTCATGATTCAGAATTCAGAAACCACATCCTCCCTATTTTCTAGCCATCCCACTCAGCCTCTGAGAGGGAGTGTTGAGAGTGTAGTAAGTGGAGGCAGATAACCACATCCCCAATCTGCTGTCATCCTCAGACAGCAGAATTTCCGATGTGCCTTCTGCTTAACAAAGAGAAGCGATGAAAACAAAGAGGGTGTAAGTAACCTCACTCGTTAACAGGTGCCTTCACAATAATTAGTTGTAGTTGGCCTTTTGCCTGTAGGCAAAATTTCCATTGGCTTTTTAGCAAATTTCTGCCATGTCTCCTCTTAGAAAACTCAAGATGAATCAGCTGAAGGCATGAAGAAAACGTGAACAATTTAAGACATCTTAAACCCTACGTAGATGCTCTCGTTCAGGAGCAAAGGGTCTGCAAAGCTCTGACGGATCTCGCCTTCTGAATGTCACCTTTGTAGAAAAAGATTTAAGATACCATAGTCATGAAAAGTTAGTCTGTTTTGCCAGGTAGCAGAGCAGAATTCAGGTATTTGTGAGGGACATCCTCATTTACAGCTCAGTGTTTTAGCACAAGCCCACCTTTATTATTGGCTTAAGCCGAAAACGCTGGGCTGTGAACGGGAAGGTACCCATCCTGTTCTGCTCTGGGGGGAAAAAGTAGCAAGCTGGTTGTGTTAATGCATTAAACTGCCTAGCTAGATTTGGCAGAGGGTGCCTGTCCAAGTTTTCGGTTCGTTATAAGCAGACCCTACTAAACAGCATCAAACTGAAGCCGCTTGATTTGTAACAGAAACCTCCATCTTGGGACTGAAAGTATTTTAAGGGCTCTGACAGATGGGCTCTGTTGGATTGAACAGCAGCAATCTTTTAACGCTTTACCTCCCCCGTGTCTGCTGTAACGCTCTTCCAGCGCTGTCTGTCCCAGCAGCAGGGGAGACAAGAGCAGATGCTGATGAGGGTGGCTCCGCTGCCCGGTCCGATCTGGGGACTGTGCGGGCTGAGGAAAGAAGCCCCTGCTTTGGCCACTGTTGGTGCAGAGGCAATGACCCCTGGCAGGGAGGTGGAGGAGAGGGAGGTAGGCAATGGGTAGCCATCACGGGTAAACCTGACAGAGTCCCATCATGTCTCACACTCAGCTGATTTGCCAGAATCTTCTTTAGCCGCCTCATGCTGGCAGCTTCTTCACACGCATAATAATTGACCACAGTGAAAGGTTTTGCTTAAAGCAAAGCACAAGAGAGTGGTGGTGCAGTGCAGAGAGAGAGCAGAATGGATTTTAAAGCCCTTTCACAGCTTTGATCTGAAACTTTCTGGGTTCCAGTAAACCCCTTTTGCCCTGCCAGCAGCAATCCCCACAGGACCATGAACACGGGCCCTGTCTCCTCCCTGTTGCAACACCAACCCCCCTTGTGTCTGGGCATACCTGCCAAGTTTTGTGCATCTCTGTGTCTGGCACCTATGCAAATTAAGCAATCTGTATCTAATTTATATGTGGTCATAAATACAGCTTCTGAAAAAACACTGGCTTTAGGGGTGGTTAAAAGTGTTGGGCTGAGCCTAGGCTCCACAAGGAGAGCTGCTTCAAGTACCAGGGTCTGAGGGCAGGGGAGGTGGGAAGGGGCCTACTCGCTAGGCAGCCTGGAAAGAGCAAGTTTTTGTGGAAAACGCAGGTAACAGGTGAAGACCAATGAGCATAGCAGTGGAAGGACAGAACTTGAAAGAGGGCTGTTCCCCATGGGAGGAGGAGTGCTAGCTGCTATCCCATGCTGCGTCCACGTTAGGTGCTGCCAGTCCCCCGTTGGCAGAGCCCTCCTCCTGCCAACCAGCTCCTTGGCCCCTCTTCCCCCTAAGCCACCGTTCCTCTGCATTGGATGCCCAGTGCCTTAAAACTGCCCTGGGAACGAGGAGCACCCAGAGGAGGAAGGCAAGGCTGTCCACCAGCTGTGCATCACCCCAGCTCCTGGGGACAGACACAGAAACCACAGCCCACACCAGCCTCCTTGCCTGGAGCAGTTTTCCCTAATTTTTTCAGAACAAGTCTTGCTGCTCCTGATTTCTCCTGCTTTTCCTTCTTGCCTTTCCCCTCTCCCACCTCACAGGGAGGCTGGCTGGGAACCAGCATCCAGGTGAACCAGTTTGGGCAGAAAGCAATCCCAGTCTGTTACCTCTGTACTCCAACTCCCCTTACTGAGGTGCAGGGTAATGGAACAGCCCACGTGCATTTCTGAAAACACTATAGGAAGAGTAAAGAAGGGAACAGGATTGGGAGAGGTGGGTCGGTTCTGCAAGGCAGGGGAGAGAAAACTGGCTGGGTCATGCAAGAAGCAAAGTGGGAAGCTATGGCGAGAAGTCCTGACTTAGCAAACCTGGTGGCTGCAGTAGCAGAGGGGTGGCTCTTCAGGGCTGTGAGCTACGGTGCGATGCTAAACAGGGCTCATCCCTAGGCTCAGGTCATCGTTGGGGATGTAGGCTTTACCTCTTCTCTCTGGAGCACGGAGCAGTATATTGCTACTTTCCCCACCAGGCTGGTCTGGAGATGCTGAGAAGTTTGTACCTTGTTTCTCCTGCGCTGTGATCACAGCAGTGAGGTAAGCCCGTTCCCATGGGCTGGAAATACTTGCTTTGGAGCCTAGATAGCTCTGCCAGTTAATCTAGGCTGTGAGCATGGATGTCATTCACACATACAGGTTGCTCGTCTGCTCTCCTGTCTGCCAGGGTCCTTCACCACCATTAAGGCCTGCATGGGGAGGGGGGGAAATTAGTTTCTGACCAGCTGTGTGTCTTCATTCCCTTCATGCCCTTGCAGGCACGACAAAGGAATAATCCCAAGTCTGGATATCGTAACACTGTAGTTACAAGACAGTAAAAAACCATAAATCCGTATTACTGAAAGGCCAGTAGCGCTGGGTTGAATGGTCTGCTTCTAAGCCTCAGTAAAATACCTCTTTCTAGCTACTAAATAAAAACTTGTCTCTGTTATTTGGCAGAGCTAAACCATATGTACACTTATGATGAAATGTGGGTGCTGCAACTAACTTCTGTTAATTCAGAGCATGAATATCAACTCAAACCGATGAGTGGTAAGAAGAAAAAATAGTAAAACACGTAAGAACATCCTTCTGTTACCAGAGAGTTTCAGGGTGGCATCAACTGTTCTGAATACAAAGTCTGGGCAAAATAGTTGACCAGAAAAAAAGAAAACACCAAACAAAACCAAAGACAAAAACAAAAGACAAAAACAAGAAGGGCAGACCACAGTGGCTCAGAGAAAAAGGAATGCAGTATTGGATTGTATGTCATACATGTACTGTGAAAGATGATCAGTTTGAAAGGGATTGGAAAATTGCACAGAAACCATCTTGTTATCTATGTAAGTAAAAATTAATCTAATTTTCATGCTGTGCTCAGTCATGCTGTTGCTGTGAGCAAAGCCATCTCAGAACTGAACAACAGAACAAGTCATTTTAAGGTTCCTCTTACCTGCAGGAAACCCTGAGGAGGATGGGAAGGAAGAAAATAGCCTTAAGAGGTGCTTTCAGCCTTCTAGATATTAGCTGGTAGTAGAGACCCTGGGATAACTGCTAAGCAGCTCATATTTGGCTATTCTGCAGGTTAAAGTATTATTTATTTATTTGTTTTAATCAGAGCAAGCAAAATAATACAGATATGGAAGAACTTCAAAGGTAGCTTAAAGCCATTTTTGTACTTTCTCCCCCAGCCCACACCTTTGGCTGTAGCTCAGGATCTGAGTATCTGTGCATAAATAGGTTTAAAGATCCATCTTCAGAAGTCTCAGTGCTCTGAGTTAAAGGTGGAGAGGCAGATACTCAGCTGATAAGAACTGAAGGAAATTCACTGAAGTCTTGCACACATGGAGACTTCCCAGCAGGCTTCCCTTTGCTTTTATCTAATAATTGCCATGCTCAGCACCACATGATATGTCACGGTGGCTCTTGTAAAGGGAAGACGCTTAAATTGTGCAGACTTCGTGCTGCACAGAGATGCTTCAACTCACTCATTTACCTGATGGGAAGGGATGAGTGGCCTGTAGCAACCTCATTTGTTGGTGCCAGACAAAGTCTGGCACCTGAGCTAGAAGGTCTCTCGGTTCCCGCACATGCCTCCAAGGCACTGGTTCCAGGGCAGCAGTGCACCTTGCCTCACTGCGGAGGCACACCAGCATCTGAGACGAGGTACGGAGCAGAACACAGGCTAAACACCTCTGCTAGGCATGAGCTGAGGCTCCTTTCCAAAGCTGGCACTCATCAGGAAGCAGTAAACAAGTGCCTGGGGAGTCGAGGTTAGGAAACAGCCCTGCAGAGAGGCAGGATACAGCAGAGCTGGCAGCAGCCAGGGATGGGCCAAGAGGCAGGATCAAGCCAGTGGGTAAGAAGAGGTGAGAAGGTAAGAGCCAGAACAGTGCGGCGGCAGCAGGAGGTGGCCTGAAAGCAGGAGCTGGGAGAAGACGTACTTGGAGCCTGCATGAACAAAAAAAGCAGCTACATCTGCAAGGTAGCTCCTCAGCTATATCCCACAACTATGCATGCACAAGTAACATGGCAGAGGTAGCACTAAAAGCTGGTGTAACACTGCCACAGCTAAATGTCAGCAGTAGCCTAAAGAGGGGACTTCATTCCGAAAAATGCATAGCTGTGAAATCCATAGACAAAACTGATGTCTGCTTCTATTAGTACCAAAACAGCAGTTTGACCTAAATAGCAATTTCTGTTTGGCGTTGAAAGACAAACAGGAATAAGGTCCAAAATATGAGTCATTAAAAAATAAAAAAAGCCCAACAACATGTACTGTACTCTACAATCAGCCCCTTCCTGAAAGAGGGCCAAAAGCTGTACATAATTTGGAGTCTTCTCTTCCACAGCAAATCTTAGTGCAGCTTCAGAATTTTTGGCTGACACCTTGATGACACTGAAATAGAGTCAGTCTACGAAGCACAATTTTTAACTAGGCAGTTGAGGTCCTTACTAATTCCAGTAAGTGCATTAGAATTACAGAATTACAGACTCACAGTATTGCAACACCACGTTATACTTACACGTGCAGTAGTTTTGATTATAAAATCCTTGAATGCTTACTGTGACCCACTCATTGCCTGGCTCTGTTTTGATTTTTTTTGCTGATGACCTCCTGGGTTATTGCCCTGGCAGGAACAGAGCTCTGACAATGACCTACCAGTCATTGGTCCAGTCTTTCTAACATGCCCAAATGGGAAAGGATCAGGGAGAATGTCTGAGATGCTCCTGTGCAGACTTCTGAGAGACACCCCTAGTACACATACATAGCATAGTAGTTCAAGATTACTTGAACTTAATAGTTCAAGTAATCGTTTTCCCTAATTGTCACAGTTCCTAACTGAAATGTACTTACTATTCAAAATGCTTTCAAAATTACCAAGAAAATGTACCAGTTTATGTACATCCTCAGCTTGCCCACCTTAAGCAGGACTGAAAGAAAACATGCAGGCATCTATTATCTCCAGTACAGAATACTGCTCCTCAGCATCCAGCCCTAGTTAGTTGGCAAGCACTTTTAAAACATCTTGCTTAGTTTCATTTTAAGACACTAAGCCTCGTGTTTTGTTAGCTTGCCGTTTAACTTACTACTAAAATTGTTAATTTTTCCTTTGTCTGTTTCTTTGTTCGAGCAGTTGGAAGCAGGCAGCTCCACCCAAATTCTTCATTGTGCCAGTGCCCTTGCAATGTTTATCTGTGTGTCAGCTTGGTGCCTGTATTCTAGTGTCTTACACGTTTTGCCAGGAAGTTGTCAGTGATGTTTCCCTTCCCTCCTCCCTCCCCAGTAAATTGTGTACTATTTATCTTCTTAATGTCGTTTTTAAATAGAGACTATTTATTTTAGCAGCTGTGTGTATATTTTCATGCTCACAATTGTAAGTCCCTGAATATATTGACCACAAAAAGTACACTCACTGATCCTATAGCAGACAATGTGCGTGCAATTACATCATTTACACAATCACAATAATGACACAAAATTCAATACCCCATCTGGAAGATAGGAAATAATATTTCCTTTCTTCTACCTTTGTCCATGTATATTGTAGACTCTTGAGGATAGGCAGAGTCTCATTCCATGGGAGGTTATGTATACAGGTATACACACGCTCACACAGTACTGCAGACAGTCAGGGCCTGATCTCTGTTGGGGCTGGTAGCAACTCTGGTAAAATATTCTGCTTCAAATTTTGGCATGAAATCTCCTGCCGACTTTCCCCATCCTTGCTATTTCTAGCCCAGGCTGACAGTTTTGGCTGGCTGCCTTCCACACTCTGGCAAACCTGGGGAAGCTGAGCAGAGAGGCAGGAGGAGAGGGGCAGAGCTTCCCCTCTCCCCCACTTGCCCCACAGCCTTTGGTGGGACTCCAGGCAGGCGATGGAAAAGCGAGCCCTCCCAGCCATTTTCACACAGAAAGGGGCAGATCAGCAAGAGCCCAGGAGGACTCTCCTGCACCCTGTGATGACAAATGAAAATTGCTTTCCTCTTCTTTCTGTCCCATCAACTGGAAAGAGAGGAACCTCCCAACAAGAACGAATCAAAACCACCCCTGAGATAGGGTCTACAGGTAGAGAAGTACGAGAGCTGCGGGAGGGGCTGGGATGTTGTCCAGCAGAAAAAAAAGGGGGGGGGTTTATGCAAAATGCTTCATAGAAAAGACTTGCAACTAACAGGAAACTTCTGGGTTTGGGTTTTTAAGATCTATTTCTTTTGTTGGCATTCCTGAAAGAGAGAAATGGGGAATGACTCCAGCATGCACTCACGTTGGGGACTCCTACGTTACAAGAGACTCTGGAGGTGATCAGCTCCAAGCCTTCCAGCATACTGCTACGTTATTCCTTTCGGAAAAGACTCATCCCTAGGGCCACACAAACATTCCATTTTTTTAAATGTGGCAAGCTGCATTGAGTTGCAGGAATTAAAACAGAGGGCTGGAGCACCTTTCCTATGAAGACAGTCTGAGAGAGTTGGGGTTGTTCAGCTGGAGAAGAGAAGGCTCCAGGGACACCTTATAGCAGCCTTCCAGTACCTAAAGGGGGCCTACAGGAAAGATGAGGGACTTTTTGCAAGGGCACATAGTGATAGGACAAGGGGTAATGGCTTTAAACTGAAAGAGGGTAGATTTAGATAAGATATTAGGAAGAAGTTTTTCACTGTAAGGCACTGGAACAGGTTGCCCAGAGAAGTTGTGGATGCCCCCTCCCTGGCAGTGTTCAAGGCCAGGTTGGATGGGGCTTTGAGCAACCTGGTCTAGTGGAAGGTGTCCCTGCCCATGGCAGGGGGGTGGAACCACATGATCTTCATGGTCCCCTCTAACCCAAACCATTCTATGATTCTATATATTTAAGCATAACGTTCCATCTTCCTACCTCAAAACCCTGTGCCACATTAATCTGATCTCAAATAGCGAGTGGAAGTACAGACATTTCCAGAAAGAGCATTTAACATGCATTTGCTGGCCAAGCAGCATTGCCTCCTTCTTCACTTATTTCTACAAATACATGCCCCTCTACTGCAGAGGGCTTGTGAGAGCCCCAGGGTGAATTTTGAGAGGCCATTTGTTAAAATGCTGGCAATGAGCAGTGGCATTGTGCATACTGAGCTCTGAGCTCCAGCTTTACCAAGGTGGGGGAGCCAGAGCCTGAGTCTGTCACGATGCCTCAGCAATGAGATGGAGCTGGTTCTGCCTGTTTCTCTGGAGTCCCTACCAAGAATTCCTGGAGAGTGTGAAGCAGCCCCTTAAAAATGCTTCCATCGTTACTCCAGTCAGCATTGACCCTGAGAAGCTGCTCAGCTGAAGTTACTGGCTGTTTGCTATTGTCTTCCAGTAATGGAGACAACATGCAGGCTGCAGCCACGCTCAGCCAGAGTTCTGTGTGCCTCCTGCCACACCACGGGCCAGTCCTGGTGCTGGGAGTGGGGAGAGAAGACGGCTGAAAAGAGACCAAAGACAGGAGAAACCTAAGAAAGAGAGGACATAAATGGCAAGGAATGAAGGAGATGGATTTGGCTTTTTTCAGGCTTGCCCTACTGTCAAGTTTTCCCAAGCATGGGTCAGTAGACCCTTCCAGTACCACTTACTGGGAAAAAGCACACATGGGAAGTGACACCTTTGACAGCCAGGCTGCCCATGCAGGGCTTTTGATATATTTTTTTAAAAACAATCTCGAGCGAAAGTATTTGCAATGTTTTGTCTGCAAAGTTAATCTATCATTCTTACCACTTAACAGTTTTTGCCCTATTACAGTGGATCTGAAAAGTCTTCTTTGGTTTACAGAAGTAGTGTTTGATGGATTTGAATTTCAGATAGCTCATTCTACAGAAGCCAGAGCACTACAGGGAAAGTTACACTGCTAGGGAAGAGTGGAGCTGCTTTCCGTGTGTGCCAGAAACCGCTGGTGATTACAAGCACTGCAGATGCGCAGCTCCCTCAGATTAAGTTGTTCTAATTCAGGCCTACAAATGTGAAATTCTGCGATTCATGAGTTGTTCACCACCACAGGGTTTCCATGTCATAGCTGGCATTAGGGTCTCCCATCAGGTCATACGCGGAGCTGTCTTTCATAGGAAGATGTAGCACACTGGTCGTGCAGCCCAAGAGCTGTTTGGGGCAGCAAGCAGCTGAAGGGCTGACAGCTTGCAATAGCCACCGTGCCATCTGCGGTAGCTGTCACAGAGCTGCCCTGCACACAAAACCAAAAATCTGGGTACCAGTGGGCGTTTGTTTCTCCCCCTCCCCTCCTCCCAACACCAGTAACCATCTAACAGCAAGGACAGTGTAAAAACTGAGGACACTAGGAAACAATTACTTATGCATTTTCAACACCGTAGTGTGGTTAATCTCGGCTTCCTTTTCAATGCTGTCTTGTGAAGAAAAGGGCCAGAAAGCTTTTCTGAGAGGTACTGATGTTTTCTTTGCCTTTTGGGTCTTTTAAATTAGGTCAGTTCACAAAGAACAGCTTGGCTGTTTAGCACTTTTTGTATGACAATCTCAAAGCAATTGATAATTAATTCACAACCTTGCTCTGATTTTCGTTATGTTACTCACATTTTCACTGTAGATACTGATGCAGGAGAAAAGTTCAATCATCTGCCAAACACCATGCAATACAGCAGTAGCAGAACTGAGAACAAGGACTCGCCACCCTGGACATACCCTTGGTGGCTTCTTCAAGTCGAAAAAGCAAAACCTGAGTTGAGGCAATACGCACACTCTTTGGAGGATTTCAGCTGATGTCTGAGGCTGCCTGAGCGTATACAGGGAGGACTGATTTGCCCACTTTCACACAAACCTCCTCACACCTTACTTTGCTACCCTTGTGTGTGGGAATCTGTAACAGGACTAAAAGGGGCCAGATAAGAAAAGTTAAAGCTGGAAAAGGGACAAATTCAGTTAATGCCTTCTTTCACACACTAGTTGTTTCTAGCTCTTCAGTAGATGAGTTAAGCAGCTCATAACATCCTTAGGAACAGCCCTATGAGCTCCAGCCCTGTGAAGCCAAGTTAGGAAGAGATGTCTAAAGGGACAAAGGAGTTGTATTTCTGAGTATCAGTTTAACAAAACCAAACTGAATTACCACCACCTCTTCTCTGTGAACGTGTCAGGGTGTGGGTTTAAATCAAGCACCTGTTAAGGACAGGAGAGGAAGACAGAGGTTTCAGCAACTTGACTTGCCTCTTGAGTTTCTCCTGATGTCTAAAAAAGAGGGGGAGCTTCCCTATTGCACCCTCTGTTGCATATGAGCTCCAGATGCGTGCATGCTATTTCCAGAGTCAGAGGATACAGATGTCATTAAATATGCTGGTGATCTGCTCCAGTCTATTGAAATTTTTTTAATCTGAGATCAACACCCAAAAAAAGTATTTGAAGACTCAGCATGAAGAGGGGAAACAACTGCAATGAAAGCTATAGTTCCTGTATTACCAAAACAAGGTGCAGGGCAAAGCTTATACCCAGTATTGTGAGCCAAAAGTCCTGACAATTGATTCAGGAGACCTTGCAGGGCCTCTGGAAGAAGTAAGCGACATTCCGACATGGTGTTTTCTTCTCACATGATAGCAGGGTTATGAAGTAGCTTTTTAAGACCCAGTCAGTTTTCCTTTTATAGCAGCCTATTTATACACTCCAAATTCAGTCACAGCTTCCACTGCACTGTACTGATTACTATAGTGCTCATTTCCTCATTCTGAATTGCGTATGAATTTCTTTTCTCATTTTTTATTCTCTCATTGTTAGATCTATTAGCCTTGCATTACCTCCACCCCATTGCTTAGCCTCTCCTAGGTTCCCTTTCTAGGGACATTTGTCTCATTGACAACAAAGTAATCAACAGTTCAGTTATTGTACATTAATAAAATAAACATTTTAAGAAAAGCTTTCCATCTTTGTTCATTTTTAAATGCATGAAGAATAGATTCACAGTATTTGGGCAGCGGTTCAGTATCACTCAAGTTAAAACATCCTCCTCCACTCCAAACAGACCATGAAAAATAAGACTTCTTAAAACTCACTATATCCTTCCTACAGTGCCATTTACTTACTATGTTAGTGAGTGCCTAATGGCCACTGCTCCTTTTTGCTTACCGCATGTATTATCAAGTTCACCGACCTGTAAATCATTTGAAGACTGAAATCCAATTTAAAGTTTTCCCATTTGCACTAGACCTAAGTTGTGTAGCAGACTTTTAGACACTAGCAATGCTTCTAAATTCACAATGCACTTAGTCCAAAACTCCTAGTATTTTTGCACTTGGATTGTTAATGTTTCCTAAAAACCGTAACATTCTTCAGCTGACTAAAAGCTTCACATCCTGAGAACGTAAAATCTAAATATAAATGTGGTGGGCGTATGTGGATCTTTTCTCTCTGAGGAGGCTCTGTTACGAATTTCCAATGTTTTACGCCACCACCAAGCCTCTGCTAAGCCTTGACACCTGTTCAGAATTTTCAGCTTCTTAACCCCTTATTACACTTCCTACCATGCCCAGAAGTGCAGAAAGTGGAACAGAGTTCTGTCGTCCCGGACTTGCTGTATTAATTTTCAATGGCTCCTTGGTGTCTTTCAGTATTTTACATCAATAGCCACATTAAGGGCAACTAAATGGAAGGGCTTGCTTCTCGTAACTGATGCCAGTAGATGCTCTGGTTATCAAGCAGACCTTGGAAAGAAAACCTACAAATTCCATAGGAGGAACATTAAAGATAATGCTGTTAATAATAAATATTATTACTGATAATAATAAATGGTCTATACCAAAACAAACCATCAAACTCTAATGTACTGCAGCTATTAATTAACATTATGCTAAATGCATTCTTATCATTCACATTAATAATGATTTGCTATTCTTAGGTTTGATATATTTAGCAAACATTAGCAGTGCACAATGCTAGTGCTAGCATCAGTATGTAGCCACTTTCTAACATTTCTGCAAACATTAAACACTACCCGTTAGTTAAAAGCTAGTAACTTCTGTTGAGACAGAATGCCTCCATAAGAAAACCTGTTTCAAAAGACTTTTTCATTACAAATCACAGATATGACTCAGATTACAGTAAGAATTTTGACCTGATTTATTCATACAAATCAATCCAAATTCATTTTAGATCCAAAATATATGGTATTACAATGATATTAGGGAATTTTTCCAGGTACTAGAGAATCTTGTATAAATGTATTTGTTCAAGTGCTTCTCTGTCAACATCCTTTTCCATATACACATCATAGTTTAGCTCCATCTCTTCGACCCATTGGCTGAGCTGTATGTCTGTCTGAAACAATGAAAACAGATCCTTATATTAACACAATGCTGAGAAACATAGCAGGAGTTTCAGTCAGTACGACATTAAGAAGGCAAGACATAAGAAGAGAGATTAGTCATTCCAAATTATGCAGCAATGATAAATTCATTTCTGGAAATGCCATTTAACTTAAATAGGAGAGAATAAAGATAACTTTCAAAAATTATCTCAGTCAGTAGTCTAGATATTTTGCTAGCATGTTACAACTGCTTCTCTATATGCATTTGTATAAGCCTCAAGCAACCTGATCAGAGTGCCACATTCTGACAGAAGTGTTGAGGGAACAGCTAACTGTACTATGGAAGAATCAAAGGTACTTTCTTGTTTTACACCCAGGGAGTATTGTATTAAAGCTACAAAGGGCTTCTCAGCTGCTGTGTAACTACTGCCTGCTCCAAGAAAAGGTTAAATGGTACCATTGCTGCTCCTGGGGTCGAGGATCTATTTCATCCATCAGCATACAGGCAACAAGTGATTCAATTTCTCTAAAGCAGACTACTGTGGTGAGCGAGCCACTTTGTAAATAACCTTGCCATGTATGATCAGAGTTTGTTTCCTAACTAAAGCCAGCCCACATAATTTGTCTAGGCATCATACACGTAACAACTGTAATCCACCAATGACCTATGGCAGAATGGACACAAAGCAGAGGTTGGTCTATCGGAAGGGGTTACTACTCAGGGAACAGCAGCAGCAGCACAGGGCGTTCAACATCTTTGAAAGTTGCACTGTTGTCATGTTTGTTTCCAACTGCAATTTAAAGCTACGTCACTGATCCAAGATGCCTGATAGCAATCACTTGGCTAGTTCGGAGACCACATCTCTCCCTAATCTGTACTCCTAACAGCTCATACTGGCATCTTATGAGTCATTTTCTATGCTGACAGCAGGTCAGAAGACAGAGTATCCTCAGGGATGATCCTTCTTTAATATGCTCCTTTCTCCCACTGGCTTAACAGAACAGTTTGTCATGTTTCAAGGCAACGCGCAAATGTACAGCTAAAGAGAGAAAACATTTCAAGGCTTTGCCTCTAGAAGTTTATAAATACATCTGTACTTCTGAGGTTCTACCCCTATACCTGGAATAAGTCTGATGGAAGTGCATATGATTATCACAAAACTTATTCATATCATAATACGGCTTTTTGTGGGGTTTTTTTAACCACACAGCTAAGGTATTGTTAATAATACACACAGTAATATGATTCATGCAGCGTATTGATACAGGCTGGGATTTCGATTTTACAAGTGGGGGCAATCAAAGTAGAGGAAGATGTGTTGCCTGTCAACCTGGAAATAAAATCCAGAGTCCTACATCTTTTAATCTATGCACAAAATAACACATTCTTCCTCACAGCAATCTGGCAAGAAGCTAACCTCAACTACAGAACTGCCACTTTCATAGAAAGTGACAAAATGTGTTGGCTAAAACTGGCTGAGAGAACTTACCTGGAGCTTTGAGATCGATTCTTTAAGGCTTGGAACTGTCACTAATAAGGACCCTCTTTTCCTTACATTACCGGCAATAAATTCCCAAGCTCTGAAACATATTTAAAAGTAGGTCACTAATTTTTAGGAAAAACCCCACACTTGATATAGAATGAATCGAACACTTCTGCAGTTTAGTGGCCGGCATAGACTAAGCTTAAAGACTTGCTCTACATGCTTATCAGCCGCTATTAATATCTAAGCAACTATCTTTGTATGAACAAAATCAAGCTTCATATTAAAACCGGATGGAATACACAGTCTTATAATGTTAAGATTTTGTAACTTTTTAACTCTGATACGCATATGCATGTCATTTTGTACTGTCAATACCTTCACTTTGGACTAGGATTAAACAGTGACATTTAGTCTCTTTGAACTTTTGAAGAAAATACAGTCTCTGAGCGCGCTGTTTTAT